>JAVJIF010022455.1:0-88848 GCA_038442645.1 Agave tequilana
CGCGCCTCCTCGGGCCACGCGCCGCAGGCGCCGCCCGGCGCTGCTGGCGTCCCGGCCCGGGCGTCACGCCGGAGGCCGGCGCCCTCCAGGTGCCGCCCCTCCCCTCCTCCCCTTTTTCTTATCATCTGCAGCCCCTCCCTCTCTCTCACTTTCTTCCTTCCACACTCTCACTCTCTCCCTCTCTGCCTCGCGGCCGAGCCGCCACCGCCGTCGCCGCCGGCGGCCGGGATCGCCGCCGGCGGGCTCCTCTCGCCGCCGGCCAGCTGGGCTGGCCGCTGGCTGGTGAGGGCGACAGCAGCAAGCTGCTGCTGCCCCTCCTCTTCCCTTGTGGTTTGGGTTTGAACCAAACCCAATTACCTCTATTGGGTTTATTTAAAACCCAATACCCAATCCAATACCCTTAAACCCGTAAACCCATACCCATTTAACTTAAATCAATGGGTTTGGGTTGTGGATATGGACCCGACTCTTATGAGCCTAAACCCGCATCCAAAAACATTACAGTATTTTTACAGAAAACCCCCTGTCACTTTTCAGTATTTGCATTTTAAATATTATTACATAATTAACCCTATTTGTTATGATTCAGTATTCGGGCGATCTCGGGAGCATCCGGACTCCGATTTGGACGATTCTGGATCCTTACGATCGTGGGAACGAGAGCTACTGCTCCACGACCAGTTTGTGAGTATTTTTATTTTATAATTATCTTTTTAGTCTATTAATTGCACTTGATTGACTTCTTGATATAAAACATGATCCGGTATATCCTAATTGGTAACAATATTAAAACACTGTAATAAACACGGTATTTAGTAAATGCCTGACTGATCTCGAGTATGTCCTGTTCCTGTACCACTGACACCCGGTCCACCATAGCCCCATAGGCTTGGACCCTATTATGTCATGCATCGTGACACAGTTACCTTACATACTGCTCTAACAGTACGCTAGGACACTACACCGTCATTATACACGAATGCGAGATACTGTTATTTCCTGCACTGCTATCATCCTTACATGGCTACCGTAGTTTAAAGACGGACATGATATTATTTTATACACGGATCACTGTTAGGACATATACGATGATACACCGATATATTGCTACACATATAGTTCCACTGATACACGGATATACCATGCACGGACTACTGCATTTCATATTAGCATGATCATCATACACATTTATGTTATGTT
The DNA here is from genome assembly GCA_038442645.1 of Agave tequilana. Lineage (NCBI taxonomy): Eukaryota > Viridiplantae > Streptophyta > Magnoliopsida > Asparagales > Asparagaceae > Agave > Agave tequilana. The sequence continues at coordinate 1,201 of JAVJIF010022455.1, forward strand.
TACATATTATGGTTACACATGCTGTATGGTTTCTCTATTCTTGTCATATAGATCCCCGTTCATGCTACATGTATTATTGTTCTATTCTTGACATATGGATCCCCGTTCATGTTACATGTATTATTATTTCATGTTACTGTATTCATGTATAAGATTGTTACCTGTTATTGATATGGATATTCCTGTTACTGGACATGAGAGCTGTTGATATGTGATATGTGGACTTCCACATCTATTGATTCTGTTATATTGTTCTCCGTGATATTGTTCACGTTCTATTGTTCTCGATATATTGTTCCCGATTCACGTTATATTGTTCTATGCTATCAACATAGCTCTGGTCCAGTTATCATGTTACCCGTATCATGTACTGTTATTGTTCTTGTTACATTGGATACTTGACATAACAGATCATAATGATAACTGGGGTATGGGGAGACTTGATGGTTGATTAGATCTTATCGGTGATGTACTGGATCCATATTGTTTTCCCACTGCAGGGGATGGTAGGAGGGCTGCCTACCAATTGCTCCATGAGCTCTTGTTACTTGATTCATGCTCCCCTCTTAGCGGAGGGCCCTGTTCCTGGCAGCTAGGGGCTTGTTTAAGGCTGTGATCCCGGGTATGCACGGGATACACCCACCCGATAAGAACTCCTCGACCATGGGTTTCTAATTAACATAATAAAACATATATACACAATAGTGACGTCGGGAACACTTGTTATTTGGTTACTCTCTCGTTTGGATAATGGTACCCGTAGGCCATGTCCGGATGGGTTCGACTGGAGTGCGGGCTCAGTATGAACCGCCAGTGGTATGGGACACTGGAAGAGAGTAATTAAAATACCAGGTGATACTGATCGCTACTATTGTATAAATGACATGACTTTGACATGACCTGCCTGCTACATGTTTAGTTGTACTTGTTACTGTTCCTGATCATTTCTGCTATCATGTGACATGTATACATTGTTATTGTTCCTGTTTCCTGTTACACTTTCTTTAGTGCCCTACTACTCATGTACATATATACTTTGTTACATTACCTGGTATATGTTACACTGTATGTTGTGGCATACTATGCATATTCTGCTTGCATATATTACAGACATATGCTCATTTGCATGTTCCCTCTATCACGTCACCACTATCATATTCATGTCTATTACGTCACCACTAGACAACATTAGTTATTACATAAACTGGACACGACTATAGATATGACCTGATGATAACCGGCTAGGTAGTGATGGTATTAAAAGGTGACCTGTTTTTATTTACACTGCTTTTATGTTTCTCTATTTCTACTGTTTATATATCCTTATTATATGGTATCACTAGTCCAACCTCACGTACTATATATTAATTATCGTGCTTGTATTACTATTGTATTATTACTGCCTCCTTCATTTTACCACTTCACTAGGTCGCTTTCTGACGACCCTGGGTTTGCATGCCGTTGGAGATCCGCGTACCGTAGTATCCGAGAGTACCTTGGAGTCACATCGGAGCTTCCGCATCGGGACTATTCCTAGTATCTGGTATTTTATTTTCGTTATCTTATTTGTCCTCCATTTTTCATATCTGTTATGATCGCTGACCTCTTTTCTTCTGCAGGTATTCTTGTACTGCTTTTATGCTGGACCTCATGTTTATATGGAGGTAATGTACTGTACTGAGGCTTAACGTACGCGTGAGCGGGTATGCACCTCGCGTATGTACGTCGCCATAACGTCCCCGTACCTACGGGATCGGGGCGTTAAATCACCGGACACCTGTTTGCTATCATTTATCACCTACCATGCCTGAACTTACTTATAATTATCACAATACGGGAATGATGACCTGACACTTGACATATCTTGATATATTTATACTAGTACAAACCGTACTCCTAATACACCTGTATTCCTGACATACTCCTGCTCATTCCGTACACTGATAATTATGTAATAAACTATAAAAAGGATAAGTTATGTTAGGGGGAAACTAATGGATATGTTTACAGTGGTATTAGGTATTTTACGCAACTCTATTTCCAGATCTACCTGAGAGCCTCCAGGATTCTGAGGGGAGCGTTGACTCTCTATCTTCTTTATATTCCTGAATGGGCATAATATAAGACCAACCTTCATGTTTTCCAAGCGGCAGTTTTGGGTCAGCACCGGAACATTATGGGCCGTGGTCCCGGTATATACGGGACCCACTGTAAATATAACACATTAGTCTCATCATCAGTTTTCATAACACCTTGACTACTCATAGATAGATGTATGTGGGATGGAACGTGCGCCTGTACGTATACTTAAGATATATTGGTTGGACGAGTAATGATAATAATAAATAAAGTGCTAATCAATAATTCGTTGTGTTATTTTGTATTCGGGTGGTATACACTCAGATTGCGATAACATGGGATAAAGGTATATGGATGAGAGTTTTCCTTTCTTGGATTATTTCTTCGATGTACTAGTCTCATGAAGTCGTAATCTAAACTTGTACAGCTGATTTTGCCTGTATACGGTGTGTTTGATTTTTTCAGTTTTCTATTTTTTTATGATGTTTTCGTAGTTTAGGAGACAACACAGGCTATATGAACTCAGGATACACTGACGTGAGGTTTATATGGTAGCATATATAAGGATTTCCTTATTTGAATTATTCCTTCGATGTACTAACTTCACAGATCGTAATTTGGGCTTATATATATATCTAGTTTTACTATATTTATTTTACTTGCTGCCTCCTCACTTGCTCCTGTATCCTGTGCTCACAACACGGTTTTCAATACATGTTTATTATCAATTTATCGATACACGTTGTAGATTGTCTAAAATTACTGAATACAAGTCATCAAATACAGGATCCATGCTTCAAACGCGAGGCTAATCAAAGCCACTCGTGCAGAGCCAAGACGCAGGGCTCGAAGCCCGCGTCTAGACACCACTGCAATGCAAGGACGTAGAAATCAAAGCCCGCGTCTCAGCACCACTTCAGTACTCAGACACAGAGCTTGAAGCTCGCGTCTCACACGCGAAGCTCAATACAGAGTTTGAAACTCGCTTTTCAACACCACCGCGGCGCCCAAACGCAAAGCTTAAGATCCTCGTCTCAGACGTGAAGCTCGACACAGAGTTTGAAGCTTGCGTTCCAACACCACCACGACGCCTAAACGCGAAGCTCAAGACCTGCGTCTCAGATGTGAAGGTCGACACAGAGTTTGAAGTTTGCGTTTCAATACCACCATGGCACCCAAACGTGAAGCTCAAGACCCACGTCCAGCGTTACCTCAACAGTTAAACGCAGAGCTCAAGCCCGCATTTCAACTGTAAAGAAGCCCCGCGTCTCAGTTATAAACTATCCTCATTACTGGGTTAAGTACTGCCCACATAATGAAGGGAGTTAACCCCCATCATGGAGGGTTTTTAGGGGACAGTTTTACCCCTGAAACCCTATGAATAACTCAGTTTGTTATTAAAGATGGGTCGAAATTTTCAGCTGAGGAATACTGATAAAGAGTTAAGCTTTTCTACCAACTTGCTGAGTTCAAGTTTTTGTCAAGTCTCTTTGAGATTTCATAGGATAGGAGTTGTGCTACTCCATATGTGATCCAAGGAGAAGACTTTCAGAAGAGCATGATGTTCACCCGGTCAACGAAAAACAAGATTCACTTTCAGTTTACCGGGGGTCCCAAGAAGCGTAACCGGAATGCTGAAAGTTGACAAATGCGTCACATTCATCGACAACAGATGGAAGAAACTAAAAAAGTCATCTATTCAGCAGATACAGAATGCGAGGCTTAGGCCCGCGTTTCTTCTGAGCAGCATGAGACTCGCATCTCAGATCCTTAATGCGAGGCCAGCGTCTTTGTATCAGAACGCGAAGCCCACGTTTTCCAACAAAAATACGAGGCTTGCGTCTCTATATCAAAATGTGGAGCTCATGAGGCCCGCGTTTCTGCAACTGAATGTGAAGCTCACATTTTTACATTAAAACGCGAGGCTCGCGTTTCACCTCACATACGCGACATTCAGCAAAGCGAGGTCCGCGTCTCTTCTCAAAAATGTGAGACTCGCGTCTTTGTGCCAAAACGCGAGACTTGCATCTCTTCTGCAGAGAACGATCCTCATTTTTTCAACTCAAAATGTAAGCCCCGCGTCTCTAAGACTTGCGTTTCTGAGTTACGACTTAAGACTCATGTTCACTCTCCGATGGTTAAGGTCAGAGCTGAACCGGGAAGTCCTCATCCTCATAGACTCGAGGCTGATCTCTTCGATCCCCCTGCAATGGATATAAGAGATATAACTTGACAAAGAAGAGAAGTGTTCATCAAATCACTCTACAATGCTACTGTGAATGGCTCATCACAGGGTGCTTTCTGAATGACATTGCAGCTCGCATACGAGCAAGCAGTCGATATTTAATCAGCTGTCAGCGGCCCCTGTCTCCAACTCAGCTAAAAGGCGTCGCTCTTGCAGGAAGAGAACCTTCTCTGACACTGACAGGAGTATCTTGAGGTCACTTCAAATATGGTAGGACCAAGCACCTCGCCAAGTAAGTCCAATGGGAAGCAGCCGATCATCAGCTCTGACGAGTTTGACAATGAACCATCTAGTTTGAGAGAATTACTGACCGAACCAGAAGGAGTATACCAGCATACCCGTACTCGGACTGGTACAATCACTCCAATAAACTACAGTGCACTAGTATGGGGTATTGAAGTAAGGGAGGCACACTCCGCCATCGCGAAATTCATATGAAGTCGGTGCCCTCCGTGGATAAAGAAGCCTTCGTGTATATGGCAGGTATCCCTGAAGAAGTGGCCAAGAGTTTGGAGGAGCAGGCCCAAGTTCAGAGGGAGCAGCTCGATATGATCTGCGCCCAGCAGGAATCTGTCGACGTCCTTGAGCAGATGTTGATCAAGCTATTTAAGAAGAAGAAGAAGCCGAAGACTAAAGGGTCTTCGGGTCGGGTGAAAGGCATCAAAGTTGATAGCTCCACCTCCAAAAGTTCTGATGGTGAGGATGCTAACTTTGAGAAACCATTAACTCTACCTGAGGAGGAGAAGGGTTCAGATGTTGAAAGTGATCACTCAAGAGGATGAGTGAGCTAGAGAAGCGTCTCGAAGACCTCGCCAACAGGAAAGGCCTCCAAGAAGCAGGAGTGGTCCAGCCGTACCCGGCTGAGTGGGATCTTGCCTCCTACCCTCCTAATTTTGTTTTTTTTCTGTGTGCAGGTCTGGCTCGATCAAAATTTTTAAAATTTGATCGAGCCTGTCTGCACAAAAAAATGTTTAAGTTTAGAACAGTGTTAGGTCCTCAATGCAAACATATAGCCTAGGGCTAACGAGTCGTGATCCACATGGAGGGACAACGATGGAAGCATTGTGTAAATCTTCTCCTAAGTACTAGACCGGTTAATCTTCTTTGTTTTAAAGAAAAGAAAATAAAAGATTAAGCTAAATTAGAAGGAAAGTGGAAGGTAGGAGAAGAAGATGGTGGTGTTGGTGTTTTGATTACTAAGTTAAAAAGAAAGAAAACAGATAAGAGAAGAAAGAACATAACTCAAAGTAATTAAAGAAAAGCAAGCGATCAATTAAGTTGAGTAACAATGAAGAGAAAGTATATATGCGATATACATTCATGAAGAGGAAGACGCTAAGTTAACTTCCCTACATATATGCATTACATGAAGGAGGGATGACAAGCCCTAATTCACATAACGCGTAATATGCAATGCATAAGAGGAGATGTGAAGCTCCCCCTACGCACGTGTACCGCATAAAGAAGAGTTATCAAGCTCCTCAATATAAGATACACTCAACATGAATCTATATGTAGAAGAGATGTTAAGCTCCCCTTGCATATAGGCAATACACATCAAAACATTTTTAATATTATTAAAACAAATTTTGAATTTTTCTCAATAAAACAAATGTTGAGATATCTTAGTAAATCAAATTTTAAGATACCAATTGTAAATAAATATTACAAATTTTGTATTTTAAACCAAAAATAGAAAAATATTGATACCATTGAAGATTATTGCACATTTTTGATATTAATAAAAATACCAATTTTAAAAACAATGCATAAGCTTATTAAAATACCAATTGAGAAATCAATTGAAAATCAAGATTTGAATTAAGCTTAGCATAAATAAACTTTGTGCTTTAAACATGTAAACCAATTTTAAATCAAGCACAAACAAATCATATATGTATGAAAATGAAAATACTAATAGAAATTGATATTAATTGAAATGTGAAGCATACATATATAGAAAATATGAGTATATACAAAAAATATCAATTGAAATCAAGTATATAACTCATAATTTACCACCCTTTTTATGCACAAGGTAAAAGATTTTCAATAAGGCTTGAAAGGCATACTCGCCCATCCGTCCACCCATAAGGGGTTGGTAGGGGTTTTCAAAATTAGAGTTTGAAAATATTTTTGTAGCGAAAAATACTACCAATTGAAGAATAAATAACTAGTTAAAGATAATTTTTGAAAAACTAGTTAAAGATCCTTCAAAACATGAAACTAAATTATATGTATATCATGAAACATGCTAAATACATAAAGGTTGACACTTAAAATCCATATAGCTCATAAAGACTCATGAAAACATAGTCATGAGAAAACAAATTAAATATGAGTGCGCACACAACATGTGAATAGCGTATTCATGAAATTAGTCAATAAAGCTCAAAACAAACATGAATATCATTTTATCAAACAAATCATAAAAATTCATTTTTCATATAAGATGAAAATCATAAAAATTCATTTTTCATCTTAAAAACAATCTTCTAGGTATATGTATGTTTTTATCCAAAACTAATAATATGCATACATATCCCAAACATAAAAAGAGTCCATAACGTAAATTGCATGAAGGCAAATGACTCATGGGGTATACATGTATATTTATTAGATTTGAAGACAAAATACATATACATGAAATAAAACATGAAAATAGGCAAAACAAGTGTAAATGAGAGAATCATCAAAACTAGCCTATACATGTGCATATAGTGAGTACAAATGAACAATGAAGTGCAACATATATGAATCAATTTGGTATTCACTACTTGTACAAGTATATATCCAAGTTTTGATAAAAACTACATTTAAACAAGTTATATACCTCATGAAGCACAAAACAAATAAAACATGAACATGCTAAAAATCATCAAATGAAAGCATGTAAATAAATTAGGAGTTTTAGAGATAGTTACCAACACATGAACTATACTCCAAGTCTCCAAAACATGGTGGTCATCCCACCAAACCTCCTTGATAGCGGTGCATCAAACGTGTGTCCATCAAGTCCATGTGCAACCACCATCAAAGCACCATCCCTCTCACATTTTGTGAGAGCCCGCACCTACATCAAAAACACAAGGTGGGGATTTTGGTACCCATTTTCTTTTGGGTCCACGGGGGTTAGCATCTAATGGAACCCAAACATTTTTCTTAGCAAAATTAATATGATGTATCTTATCAAAATAAAACTTTGCTAAATGGCCTTTGCGGCCACAATGTGTATGAAGGTTCACCTAGAGGGGGGGTGAATAGGTGATGGCTAATCTAATGGTCACTTAATGCCAAATGATGCAAATAATGCGGAAACTAAAAACACTTATGACCAAATTAAAATCTTTTACACTAAATACCACGTATAACCAAAGAGTGTTGCCGAATTCCCCGTGAAGGGCTCTGGACAAACTCCTCTAGATTCCCCTTGAATGGGTTGAGGTGCCGCGTTGGCTCTCTTGGTTGAATACAAGTGTTAGCAACAATCCCAAGCAAGTATATCAATATGAGCACAAATAAATATCTAGCATATAAAGATGAGCACAATAAAAGTATGCAAGATATAAAAGAGACAAAGAGAGAGAGAGTGAGCAATCGCAAACACAAGGGTATGTTTCGAGGTTCGAGCACACTTGCTCTACATCCCCGCCTTCGACACACGAAGGATTTCCACTATGCAAGATCCCAATGGATCTCTCCTCGGTGCCGCAACACCTACAAGCCCTCGGACTCTCTAGTCCCGTACACACGCAAGCCCACCGGCTCGCCGAGACCGCACCTCAAAAAAGAGTTCGCACCCGAACCCTAAACAACCACGAGCACACTTGCCCGTCTCCTCAAAGTACAAGAAATGAAATCTTGGTGATCTAAACACTTTGATCACCAATGAAAGCTCTCACTACAACACTCCTATAAGATGAATAGATCAATGGATGCTCAAGTGTTTGTGTGAGAAAAGTAAGGATTGAAACTTTGGTGAAAAACTCAAGAAATCTCTTTAAATACTCTTGATAAACTCTCCTTTTAATTGGAAGTATTGGCTATAATTTTGTGGAGAAAAACCTCTGGAATGAATGAGAAAAACTGGCTCTAAGAGTCTCCAAAATCTTAGCTCAAAACAATGACCAAACCCCCAAATTTATAGGCCAGAAAAATATAGCCGTTGGGGTCTGTCAGAGCTGCCGGTCGACCCGTGCGATCGACCGCCAACGGTCAGAAATCAGACCGTTGGAGCCACGGTCGACCGCTTGGGTCGACCGACCCACTGGAGCTGAGAGTACAACTCTCTGTCGGTCGACCAGCACGGTCGGCCGAACTTTCCAGAGAGCAGAGCTCTCTGGAGCGGTCGACCCGTACGGTCGGCCGTCCTCCAGTGCACAAAGGCGTGCACATCTGTGCACGTCGGTCGACCGGTCCGGTCGGCCGACTCCAGGATTAGTCGACTTATAAAGGCTACTAGTCGACTTATCCGAAGCCTGAAACAGTTTTCTGGGATTAAAAAGTTTGTCTTTTTGGCTCAAATAAAATCTCATAAAATACTTAAAAATCTACAAAAATAGTTTTACCAATATACTTTGATATACAAACATGCTTGCACAAAATCAAGGCATGTTATAAAAAATTGGACTATTTTTGTAACTTGGAAATATTTGGCTCATGATAAAAAACTGTATTTTCCAAAACAATATTTTCTAAACTTTCATCAAATACAAAAACAAGATATACTTTTAAGGCATAGTGTGTATGGATATGATCTACTACACAATCATAATGAAATATCTATGTTTTTGTCATAAAGCTCTAAACTTGGTTTTGGTTAAAAGATAAGTATATGAGAAACACCAAAAAATCACTTGAAATACTATTTTGATTTTTGGTTAAAATTCTTTTCTAAACAAACTAAATCAAGAGTGTGTGTGCATGGTATACTTGAGCAATCCACCAACTATCTATCATTTACATTTTTAACTAAAACAAAAACAAAATCTTATACCTAGACACAAGTCTTCATCTTCTTGAAGTCTTCACTTGAAGTCTTCTCATCATCTTGACTTGGTCCAAGCTTGATCCAAAAGCTCCTTGGATCACACCGTGCTAGCTCCAAATCTTGACATTTTATCCTTTGTTGAGCTATGCACCTACTAAGATCTTGATAATGAATCTGTCACTAATTAAATACAAGATCACTAGTAAACATAACTTCATGAGTTGATCATCATCAAAACTAGGGTGATAGGCCTTTGGGCCAACAGTGTACACTTGTACACTCTAGGATGCATATGTGCATGAGTGTGATCGTGGCGTGCAAAATGTTCATATGCATGATGTGGTTGATGTGCATGAACATGGAGAACTTGTTTCTTTTGAAACAAGCATTCCAATTTTCTATGGTTAAATGCACATTTGCTCAAAGTTGAGCTCAAACAATCAATTTTATTTTTCAAAAATTTAACTTCATTTTTATCAATGGTTGTGGCATGAAGATCATGATCTACAACCTTTTTCTTTTTAGAAACATTTCTTTTTCCTTTTCTACAATTTTTTTTTTAAAGAAGTGTTTTCATGCAAAGTAACTTCCTTTTGTTTTTCCACCAAAACAATTTTATTTTTCAATAAAGTATTTCCTTCACAAAGATCATTTAATTAAAGCAATGAAATATTTTCATTTTTCAAACATTCATTATCTTTTTCAATGCATGCAATTTTATTTTTAAAAGAATCATTTTCTTTTAACAAGCAATCAAATTATTTTTCATTTTCTTGTTATCCTTTTTAAGCATGTCATATTTATCTAGGAGTTGTTGACAAAAAGAAGCAAGTTCATTATATGACATATCAACATCCTCATCTACTTAGGATTCGGTATTTACCTCAAGGGGGTTATCCTCTTGGACCATGTAGCACACGTTGGAAGCGTCACTTCCAATATCCGAGTCACTCCCCGCATAGTACTGTTTTTTTTCGCCAAGGGAGAGTATTGTGTTCCAAACTACAAAAGCCGAGTCAATGTTAGCAACCCTACATAAATAATCATCATTTAGGGTAGATCTTAAAGCATGTAGGCTTTTACATTAGCCTCAATATTTTTGTCATTTAAACAATAAGAATCTCTAGTAGTAGCAAAATAAATATGAATGCCTAGGGCTTTGAGGTACAAAGATATCTTAACCTTCCAAGTTTGGATGTTAAGAATGTCAAAGGTGGGAGGTGACATGAAATCCATGGCGTGTGTACAAATATTATGATTAGCAAAAAAAAAAATGAGGATCCTTAACTCTAGGTTGTAAGACCCAAATCAAGAGCACTTGGCTCTGATACCACTTGTAATCACCTAGAGGGGGGTGAATAGGTGATGGCTAATCTAATGGTCAATTAATGCAAAATTAAAACTAATTAATGCAAACAAAAAACTTCTTAAACTAAGCACCAAGTATAACACAAGAGTGTAGCCGGATTCTCCGTGAAGGGCTCTGGACTAACTCCTCAAGATTCCTCTAAATAAGAGTTGAGTGCCGCGTTGGCTCTCTTAGTTGAATACAAGTGTTAGCAAACAATCCCCAAACATATAACAATTAAGCATACAATATATCAAGCATATAAAGATAAAGACAATATTAACATGCAAGATATAAAGACAAGTAAGAGATAGAGAGAGAGCAATCGCAAACACGGGAGATTTGTTTCGAGGTTCGAGCACAGTTGCTCTACGTCCCCGCCTTCAACACTTGAAGGATTTTCACTATAAACCGATCCCACCAGATCACTCGGTGCCGTAACACCTACAAGGCGAGTTCACACTTATACTCCTTGGACTCTCTAGTCCCTTCACTCGTTCCCGCAAGAACACACCGCAAGCCCACTGGCTCGCCGAGGCCGCACCTCAAACAAAGAGTTCACATGCGAACTCGAAACACCGCGAACCCGCAAGTCCGCCTCCTCAAAGTACAAGAAAGAACTCTTGGTGATCTTTTACACTTTGATCACCAATAAACACTTTCACAATAACACTCCTATAGGATGAATATATCAATGGATAGCTCAAGTGTTGTGTGAGAAAATTAGGATTGAAATGGTGGAGGAAACTCAAGAAAACACTTTTCAAAACACTCTTGAAAATCTCTCCTTTTGATATGGCAATTTTGGCTCTTTAAACAAGTGAAGATAAACGCCTAATAGAGTTGGAAAAATTGGCTCAAAACCCACTTCAAAATCTTATGTAAAACAGCCCCCAAAAGCCCACTTTTATAGGGCTAGAAAAACTAGCCGTTGGGGCAATTTTTCGGCCCTGACGGCTGACGGTCGACCGGCCCAGTCGACCGCCAACGGTCAGATTTCTGACCGTTGGAGCCTCGGTCGACCGGCCGGTCGACCGTGGCCTGGATATAGAGAGCAGGCTCTCTGTCCGGTCGACCGGAGCTTTCCAGAGAGCAGAAGCTCTCGGCGGTCGACCGGGTCGGTCGACCGGGCCTCTAGCCAGACTGGCGTGCACGCTGTGCACGTCGGTTGACCGAGTCGGTCAACCGACTCCTAACTCGGTCGACCGGTCCGGTCGACCGGCAGAAGCCAGACAAGACATTTTTAGGGATTAAAAACTAAGTATTTTAACTTTGATAAAATCCCATAAATTCACGAAAAATTTACAAAAATAGGTTCAGTATTATACTTTGATAAACAAACATGTTTGAGTAAAATCAAGACATGTTACAAACAATTTGAACTATTTTTGTAACTTAGAAATTTTGGCTAAAAACAAAAACTGTATTTTTTCAAATTGGTTTTCCCAAAACTTATTTTTTCAAAACTTCTCTAAATACAAAAACAAGATATTTTAAACACTTTTAAAGTTTAGAGTGTATGGATATGATCCACTACACATACATGGTGAAATATCTATGTTTTTGACAATAAGCACTAAACATGATTTTTATAGTTTTTAACCAAAACCATTTTTCAAAAATAAAAACTCTTTTGTAATTTCCCAAAATAAATTTTTTTTATAAAAATACATCTAAATCAAGAGTGTATGTGTATAGGGTATACTTGAGCAATCCACCAACTATTCTATCCTTTACATTTTAACTAAAAATAAAATCTTATAAAAACAAAACTAGACACAAGTCTTGATCTTGAAGTCTTCACTTGAAGTCTTCTCATCTTCTTGACTTGGTCCAAGCTTGATCCAACGAGCTAGACTCCTCTTGAGTAATTGATGTGGTCTTGATGCATAGGTTCTTGAATCAAACCGTGCTAGCTCCAAAACTTGACTTTAAATCCTTTGTTGAAGCTGAACACCAACTAAGATCTTGATCACAAATCTGAGACTAATTAAACACAAGATCATTAGTACTATAACTACATGAGTTGATCATCATCAAAACTAGAGTGATGGGTCTTTGGGCCAACAGAGAAGTGGGATAGTTTCATTGGCTGTCACTCTCAATATAACTATCTTTAAGGAAGATTATATCTATTATCACTCTAAATATAATTCTCTCTCTCTTTTCTGCTATAAAACTCTCCCTAATCCAAGCTAATAAGAAGGTATAATTAAAAAGAAGGCATAAAGCAGATAAAAGTAAATAAAACAATTAAAATAAGTAAAATATAAAGAGGTAAAAAAACAGAAGAACCTTTATTGAGCTGTCACCATCAGTTATAAGCACTCCGTCTTCTCTCTACAATTCTCTCTCAAATTGAAAACTACAATGAACATTTAAAAAAAAGAATCCTAACCCTAAAACTCTCTGCAGAGTTGTCCCCTGGAGTCGTGCCCTCTCTGCCTTCAGGGTATGCAAGTATTTATAGGAGAATTTGTAGGATCTAAAAATTATGTCAATACAACACTAGAACAAAGGATGATTAGCATTAAATATAAACTTGTACAAAAGGAAATTAAATCACAGAAAGTAAATTAAACGCAAACACAAGTGATTTATCCTGGTTCGGTCCTCTTGACCTACATCTAGTCCCCAAGCAACCCGCTTGAGATTTTCCTTATCCTTGATTTTGTACACCCAAAACCAACACCTTATACACCACTTGACAAATCCCTTTTGCCAAATGTATACAACTCTTCTTACACCAAGAAGACAACAACACCTTATACAACTTCTCTTCAACTCGAAGAGTTTTTGTACAATCTTTCTCTTTGAGTGATTACAAACAATCCTATAAGCCTTGAATCTGTATGCGATCGTGAACAATGACTCTTATAGGTAGACTCTCAGAATTCTTCACTAAAGGATTGGAATTTGTGTGAAGAATAGAAAATGAAAACAGTTTTCTTAAAAAATAATTTTTGAACAAAGTTTTTGGGTAGAAAACTATTGATATGAATTGGTGATTTAGCCTAGGACAACATCCTTATTTATAGGTTAAATCTATGGTCAGTTAGGGTAGTTATCAGGAAAAATTTGAATATTAAAACGTTAGATAAAACACCAGAAATCAGTAACTGTTTAACAGTCAGAAACTGCTGTTAGTCGACTAGGGTTGGGGGTTAGTCGACTAGTATAGACATATTAGACTGAGTTAGTTGACTAATAAAAAAAGCAAGTCGACTACATTAAGACTGATACAAATGATAAGTTTCTGAAAACTGAAATTAGTCGACCAGCAGAGTTTATAAGTCGACTATAACTTGTATTAGTCGACTAGCAATGTTAATAAGTCGACTAATGCTGCTAAATAGAAAGTTGATATCTTTTTAGGATAATACTTAGTTGACTATAAGACTTTTATAAGTCGACTAGACAAGGTATTAGTCGACTACAAGAAGGGTCAAGCCTGAAATCACCTAGAGGGGGGGGGGGGGTGAATAGGTGATAATACTAATCTAAATACTAAATGCGGAATTTAAAACTAATTTGCAACAACACTTAGTGCAACCAACGAGTGTAGCCGAATTCCCCATGAAGGGCTCTGGACTAACTCCTCTTGATTCCTCTGAATAAGAGTTGAGGCGCTATATGAAGCTCTCGTGGTTAGGCACAAGTGAGGCACACAAGCAAACACAACCAAGCATATAGATATAGGCAATATGAATCAATGCAAGACACAACACAAGCATATAAATGATATGGCAATATGAATAATGTACTACACAAATAAAGAGAGAGTTGAGAGTCAATTGATCAAACGCAAACAAGAGGATGTGTTTCGAGGTTCGAGCACCGAGCTCACGTCCCCGCCTTCACCGAGAAGGATTTCCAATCCACTAGGAGTACTGAACTCCTCTCTCACCCAATATAACCTCTACCGAGGCAATACAAATGGTCTACCAAAGACCGGAGTACCAAACTCTACCAATACAACCAAATCCACCTCACCAAGATGGATACAAGCGCCAACTCCAACTCCACCTCACAAAGAGGGAGTAAACCACAACCTCAACCTCTACCAAAGAGGGAGCTAACCACAACCCAAATCCACCTCTACCAAAGAGGGATATCACAAATGAAGGGTTTACAACTAGGTGGTTACAAAGACCACAAACTAAATTTTCCCACAAATAAAGATCCTATAGAATAGGATAGATGATATATCTCAAGTGGAAAACAAGTGTTTTGATCAAAGAAAATCTCTTGGGAAAATACCAAATAGATATAGATTTTTAGATCAAGAAACTAATTCCCAAAATCCTATTTTCTTTGAAATAAACAAAACACTTTAAAACAAATAAGATGGATCTTTTTGGCACTAAAACACTTTTGAAAACTTGTTTAAAACACTGGAGAAACTCTGAAAATGTTGCTATTAAAAACTTAGCCAAAAACTCAAACAATGGGGTATATATACACCCCAATCCAAAAACTAGCCGTTAGAGCAGATTTCTGCTCTTGGCGGCTGGCGGTCGACCGCCAACGGTCAAAAATTTGACCATTAGAAGCCAGCGGTCGACCGGCCGGTCGACCGTAAAAATCCAGATAGCAAAGCTCTCTGGCTGGTCGACCGCCCAAGTGCCTGGCCAACGTGCACAAGCTTGTGCACATCGGTCGACCGCCCGGTCGACCGACTCTGGGTCCGGTCGACCGGCCCGGTCGACCGCCAGAGCCTGGCAGGCTGGGTTCTGGGTCAGAAAAACTTGTTAAAAAATATTCTAATAAATCCCATAAAACTTCTAAAAATCCACAAAAATAGTTTCATCATTCTACATAGAAATATAAACTTGTGTGAAAAATTTCAACACAAATTTCAAATATTTTGGACTATTTTGTGTCTTATAAATTTTATCAAAATCAAAACCTGTATTTTTCCAAACTTAGGTTTTTCAATAGGAAATCTGATTTTTCCAAAACTCATTCAAATACAAAAACATGATACTTAAACACTTTGAAGCATGTTGCATATGGACATAAGTCCAATATACATGAAGCATATATATATATATATATATGTATATATATATATATATATATATATATATATGTATATATATATATATATATGTATATATATATATATATGTATATATATATATATATATATCATTGTTTTTGACCTTTAATTCCAAAAATATATTTTGTTAAAATACCAAAACATCAAAACTCATGAATAGGCATATCAAAATAAGTTTGTTTAAGATATGAAGCATACATGTATATATAGAACATATCTAATATATATAACATGAAAAATTATTTTGATCTAACTATTCATGAAAACCAATATCAGTTAAACCAAAAATCGAAAACCGATAAACAAGAAAACTAAAACAAGTGTGTGTATTGTGAACTTGAGCATATCAACTATCTAGTCTTTACACATGGATCTAAAACACAAATTAGGCCACCGAAGTCTTCTTGACGAACTCCGTCTTCAAGTCGACTCGATCCAAAACTCCGTGATCTACCGAGCTAGACTCCAACGAGTGCTATGTATGATCTTGATGCTCGGGCTCTGGAATCACCACGTGAAAGCTTCCAAACCATCTGTTGAAGCTAATCACCAACTAATATCTTGATAAAAGATCTGAAACTAAACATCACAAGATTATTAGTAAACATAACTACATGAGTTAATCATCATCAAAACTAGAGTGGAAAGCCTCTGGGCCAACAAAGTCGACTAATAAGAAGGGTCAAGTCTACTAATAGGAAGGGTCAAGTCAACTAATAGGACTATTTTGTGTGTAATCAAGGCTTTTAACAAATATCTAAAAATACATAAAAATAGTACAAATTACATTTGTTATTATCAAAATAAGTTCCAACATTCTCCCCCTTTTTATGATGACACTTTGTGTGCACGATAACTCCCCCTGTAGAGAATATGTTATATGTTCTCCCCTGCATAGAACAGGTTATAATAGATATAGAAAAACATGTGTTCTCCCCCTGCAAAAAATATATCATAACACACACACATGATAAATGTTTGAAATATTTTTCTATCAAACTTTTTATATGGTACCTGAAAGATAAACAATAGAATGGTACCAATCATTTATAAGATCAAAGCATTAACCTTTAGGAATCCAAACCCAATTTGAATTTGGTTTCCATCTGTTAGTATAAACATAATTGCATGAATTACATATATAATGTATATATGATGCAATATAAGTATTTTTATCAGAAATGCTTAAGTTTTTAGGAATCCATATGTACTTGTTCTTATTCTTTTTGAAATAATATCAGTATTTCTTTTCACAAAAGAATTATATGGATTATGATTCTCTTCACTAACATGTGTAGATTTTTCACTCTGATTTAAGAATCCAAGACCATAATGATTATGTGACATCTTTTGATATGATAACAAATCATTTAACTTTCTTTTCTTTGATTAAATTTAGTCACATTTTTCAAAATCTCTTCATACTTCATTTTGAAACTTGACATGTTTTTATCTAAAACAGAAAATCTTTCATTTAAAGACATAGTTTCTTTTTTAAGCATTACATTTTCTTTTACAAAATTATCATTATCCTTGATGATATAACTTTTTCAAAACCATCTTTTTGAGAATTTATAGAAGAAATTTGAGAAACATAACATGAATTTTTTTTGATAAGTTTTTCATTTTTCTTTGATAAAACTTTATTCTTTACCTTTTCATCCTTAAGATCATTGTATAATTCATGAAATGCATGAGAGTTCAGTATATTATACCTCATCTTCTTCTTGAGCCATGAAACAAATATTTGCATGTTCAGTAGCTTTTTCTTCGTCCGTAGAAGATGAATCACTATGCTCTCATGATGCTTGGTAATCTTTCTTCTTTTTGAACTTTTTGCTCTTGAATTTTCTTTTATTTTTGAGCAATGGGCAATCCTTTATCATATGACCTGTTTTATTACAATTAAAACAAGTAGGATTGAACTTATCTTGCTTCAAGAACTTTCTGAACTTTCTTGATAGCATTGCCATCTCTTCTTCATCGTCATCTGAATTGTCTGTATCTGAGGATGCATGGAAGGGAAATACTTTCTTCTTGGATTGAAGTTGTCATTCATCCTTCTTTCGATCTTCAAGTTGTACTTCATATGCCATTACCAATAAAGTTTTCTAATGACATAGTTGAGAGATCATTTGCTTCTTCAATTGTCATAGTCTTCTTCTCCCAATCTGATGTAAGTGCACGAAGGATCTTGCGAACTTTTTTGACTTGGGTGTATTCCTTTTCAAGGGATGCTAAGGAATTTGTTATGTCGGTGAATCTTGTTATCATTTCTGAAATTGTTTCGTTCTCTATCATTTTGAAGAGTTTGAACCTGTGAACAAGAACAGAAATTTTAGATTCTTTAACTTTATTTGTACCTTTATGTGTTACCTGTAGTATGTGCCATATTTGATTTGCAGATGTGATTGTTGACACACAATTGAATTCTTTTTTGGTTAAGGTACAGAATAATACATTCATCGCTTTAGCATCAAGGTTCACATTCTTCTTTTGATCTTCACTCCAAGCAGTGTTGTTGGTTGTCGGCTTGGTGTACGGTACTTCTACTATGTTCTAAAGTTCATAGTTGAGTGATTGCAAGTATTCTTCATTCTACACTTCCAGTAGTTGTAATTCGATCCATCGAATAGCGGTGGACGTTGTGTAGAATGTCTTTCTTTGAATTGTGATGAAGGAAACTTCGTTGCCATCCTTATAGGGTGTTGACTGGGTATGCAGGGCTCTGATACCAATTGTAGGATCTAAAAATTATGTCAATACAATACTAGAATAAAGGATGATTAGCATTAAATATAAACTTGCATAATTAAACACAAACACAAGTGATTTATCCTGATTCGATCCTCTTGACCTACATCCAATCCCCAAGCAACTCGCTTGAGATTTTTCTTATCCTTGATTTTGTACACCAAAACCAACACTTTGCACACCACTTGACAAATACCCTTTGCCAAATGTATACAACTCTTCTTACACCAAGAAGATAACAGCACCTTGTACAACTTCTCTTCAACCCGAAGACGCTTTTGTACAATATTTCTGTTTGAGTGATTACAATCAATTCTATAAGCCTTGAATCTGTATGTGATCGTGAACAATGACTCTTATAAGTAGACTCTCAGAATTCTTCACTAAAGGATTAGAATTTGTGTGAAGAATAGAAAGTGGAAACAGTTTTCTGAAAAAATAGATTTTTGAATAGAGTTTTTGTGAAGAAAACTATTGATATGAATTGGTGATTTAGTCTAGGACAAAATCCCTATTTACAGGTTAAATTTATGGTCAGTTAGGGTAGTTATCAGGAAAAATTTGAATATTAAAATGTTAGATAAAACACCAGAAATCAGTAACTTTTAACAGTCAGAAACTGCTGTTAGTCCACTAGGGGTTGGGGGTTAGTCGACTAGTATAGGCATATTAGACTGGGTTAGTCGACTAATAAAGAAAGCAAGTTGACTACATTAAGACTGATAAAAATGATAAGTTTCTGGAAACTGAAATTAGTCGACCAGCAGAGTTTATAAGTCGACTATAACTTGTATTAGTTGACTAGCAATGTTAATAAGTCGACTATAACTTGTATTAGTTGACTAGCAATGTTAATAAGTCGACTAATGCTACTAAATAGAAAGTTGATATCTTTTTAGGACAATACTTAGTCGACTATAGAACTTTTAAAAGTCGACTAGACAAGGTATTAGTTGACTACAAGAAGTGTCAAGTCGACTAATAGGAAGGGTCAAGTCTACTAGTAAGACTATTTTGTGTGTGATCAAGACTTTTAACAAATATTTAAAAATACACAAAAATAGTACAAATTACATTTGTTATCATCAAAATAAGTTCAACAGAATTAGGATGAGGATAGACGTATGAAGATAGGGGGAGTTAGCGCTCCCCCAGATTCAAACAAAATGCCGCGAAAACACCGCTTTTGTCGCGTTTTTGCTGCATTATCCTGCCCTAGGGCCAGGATCTGAGAGCCGATCATCCGTTGATTCATCCTCTATCCTTTTATCTTCTTAGATTCTGAATATCTATTCTTGATTTGACGATCTATCTCTTTATCCTCAACGACACCGATTGGGTCTTCAAATAATTCATTTTTTTTCTTGAAAGTTGATGATACTATCTTATCTGATATATCCAGTTTTCAGATAAGATGGCTTCTAGAACCTTTGAATTTGAATTGATCCCCTTTCTTTTTAAAATTTTAGATTTAATTCGATAAATTTGTCAATCTCTCTCTCTTTTCTTCCATAATTATCATGCATGACACTAGGAATGAAAATATATCAAATATCAAAATTTTATTATAAAATAAATGTAGAAATGTGACACATGTGATATTAAGTATACAATGTACGTGTACGATCTGTAAGCCTTGGGTTTAAATATACCAAGCTTTGAGCGGGTCATGGGATGGTTGTTTGTCACTGGGACTTGTGATGAGGATGGAGGAATTGGTGATTGTGATGCTGCAGGTTCAGAGAAGTGAGATGGGGATGGCATTGGTGATGATGGTTGAACATTTGTGGATGTGACGGAAGGTGTGGAGGTAGCAAAAGTTGGTGGAGAAGAAGTTTGTAGAGTAGGAACATAGACAATATATGGTATTGGAGGAAGTGTATGTGAGAACAAATGAGGCAGATTGGTGAGGAAGGGATATGTATTTTCATCAAATAGAACGTGTCTTGACATGTGGATTTTGTGTGTTTGGAGATCGAGATAACGATAGCCTTGTAGTATCTTAAAAAATATAAGAAAGACTTCGGAAATCTAATTTGTGTTAGGCATAGGGCCTAGTCCACGGAAAACAACTATAACCAAAGACTCGTAGGTGATTGTAGGAAAGGTATGTTTGAAAAAGCATTTCATATAGAGTGGAATGATTGAGGACAGGGGTGGGGAGATGATTGATAAGGTAGATGGAGATAAGAAATGTTTCAACCCAATAATGAGCCGGAACTCTAGATTGTGCCATTAGACTTCTGGCTATGTCTAATAAGTGCATGTGTTTACGTTCTGAAATGCCATTTTGTTCTGGTGTATAGGGAATGTATATTGGTGGCGAATACAATGGTTACGAAGGAATGATTCAAAGGTCAGGCTACAATATTCACCCCCGCCGTCAGATCGTATGCATTTTATTTTGGCATTGAAATGGTTTTCCACTATTTGTTTGAATTCTGTGAAAACTCGATGAACTTTGGATTTATGGTGCAATGGATAAATCCAAGTGTATCGCAGGTAATCGTCAATGAAATTAACGAAGTAGTGATACCCATAAATAGAAGGGATGGGGGATGGACCCCAAAAATCAGTGTGTATTAGAGCAAGGGGACAAGAAGTTCGAGAATCAGATAGAGAAAATGATAATTTCTTATGATTGCCGAGAACATATGACTTACATAGAGTAAACGAGGCATTATTTTGATGGAAAGAAACTAACATAGGACAATCTTGCTGAACTTTACGAAGTACGGAGATGAAGGATGGCCTAATCGCTTGTGCCAAACTAATGAAGTTGTGGAGGCGTGTAAAGCAACTGGAGCAGATGAGGAGACTGTGGGAGAACTGGATGGAAGGTTATAAAGACCTTGGTTACTCGGAGCCCAGAACAGAAGAGTTCCCGTGCGAGTGTCCTTTGCAGAGAAATCAAAGGCAAAGAACGTTAGTGTGCAGTTGTTGTCACAAGCAATTTGTTAACAGAGAGGAGATTATTCTTGACAGAAGGATATGAAGTGCATTATGAAGATGAAATATATGCAGTGGAGTGGTAAGCAGTGATGAGCCAATGTGTTTGATCAGTAGTGTTTTACCATTAGCAACAAAAATCTGATTTTTACCTTGATAATCATCATGGACAGAGAGGTTGGAGAGATCACCAGTGATATGATCAGTAGCACCCTTATCAGCAATCCAAGTGTTAGCACTAGCTTTGGGTGACCATAGCCGCTAGGCATTGAGGTGGATGTTTTCCGTGAAAGGCATAGTTCACATGATTGTAGCAGTCGATTGCTACGTGACCTACTTTGGAGCAAATCTGGCAGATGGGACGTTCCCGCTAATTTGAAGAACCAGTGGGAGGTGTTTTCATCTTGTTCGAAGCAAAGCGAGAGTAGTTGGGTTTTTAGTTCCTTGTCTTGCCTTTAAAGTTGGAGAGTGAAGGCTTGGCACCATCTTTGTTGCTAAAGTTGACAACAGTACTCAGAGCGCGAGGGGCAATCTCTGGAGTTAACTGCACCGTGTGTCTTACGAGGATGGAGAGTTCCTCACTTAGAAGCAAGACATGGAGATCCTCAATGTTGATATCCTCAGATTGAACTCGAATCGGGGTAGAGAATGGATCATACTCAGAGGGAAGGCTGTCACCCCCTGCTTCCCGGTGTACGTATCACCGTATCAGTATGCGATACGACGTACAAAATTGATTTGACCTCCGTAGTAGTCCGATTGAGCCGATTTCAGTTTTAAAAATTATTTTCTAATATTTAGATTTTTCAGGATTTTCTGGAATTTTTTGGATTATGTTGGAAAATCTCCGTTGTTGGTGTCGACCGATACCGATAATCTGCTTTCCGATTTTTAATTCAAAATGGAGATGTATTTTGAGAATCGGCTTTCACCGTATGTCTTAGAATCAAATGAGCTACGTTTGGGTATTTTTGGAGATTTTCCGAATTTATCAAAAATCTGGCCAAACCGGTGTCGCCCAGTACCGGCGACATGCTTTCAGGATTTTTAATTTGCAAACCGTCTTGAATTTCTACAAAACGTCTTCATATTACGTCTCCAGATAATATTTCTATTTTCTGTAATTTTTGGGCACCGTTCGGGGCTAGTCGAATTTTAGGCTGAATTAAATAATATTATTTATTTTAAAAAATCCTTCTTTCCATTTCTTTTCTTCTTCCTTCTTCCCGAAGGCTCACCCACCGCCTTAACCCACCGCCTCCTTTCTCTCTCTTTCCCCTTAAAAATCTCCCACACACTCTTTCTCTCTAAACCCACTCAAAACCCCCTCTCTCTAAATTCCTTCTCCTCTCTCTCTTTCTTCTCTCTCTCACCATCTCTCTCCCCTTCTCACTCTGTCTGACCGCAAGGCCCGACCCGCCATCGGCGGACGCCGGAAACACCGCCGGCGGCCTTGCCGGTGACCGGCCGCGCCCCAACCCGGCCGGCGCCACCCACCCCCTTCCTCCTCCTCCTCCTCTTCTTCTTCTTCTTCTTCTTCTTCTTCTTCCTTTTCTTCTCTTTCTTTTCCAGTTTTCTTTCCCTCTCTCTCTCTCTCTCTCTCTCTCTCTCTCTCTCTTGTGTTGACCGCCGCCGGCGGCCAGATCCGCCGCCGGCGGGGTTTCCTTGCCGCCGGCCAGCTTCGCTGGCCGGCCATGGCGTGCAGCAGCGGCACGCTGCTGCCGCTGCTGTTGTCTGTTTCCGGGTTCGGGTGGAAACCCGAACCCTCCACCCGAACCCATAATCCCCCTAAACCCAAACCCTCTTAACCCATTAACCCTATTGGGTGTAATTTTTAAACCCATAAACCCGTTAACCCATTACCCATTACCCATTAACTTAAGTTAATTGGGTTTGGGTATTGGATCCAAACCCGGCCCGCGAGCGACCCAAACCCGCTTCGAAACCCAAGAAAGGTAAACTTGCAGAAAACCCCCTGCTCCATTTCCTTAATTGCATTTGAATTATTATTATTTACATATTTAAACCCATTCTGATTATTTTTAGTATTCGGGCGATATCGGGAGCATCCGGACCCCGATTTGGACGATTCTGGATCCGTTGTGATCGTGGGAAAGAGAGCTACCTTCCCATGGCCAGTTTGTGAGTGTTTTCCTTTTCTAAATTATAGTTATTTATTCATGTTTTGATTGCTTTAGTTACGAAATCATAATATGGGATTAGCACTAGAAATGTTCCTTCCTAAAACGTTGTAATAAGAATCGGTATCATATGTTAATGTGAGGATAAGTGATAGATGATCAAGTCGAGGATCGCTAGACACTGTCACTGCATGGGTAATGATTATGGTTACACGCTACGGCTATACGTACACTGATATGCGCGTGGTTACACAATACTACTACAAGTACCCTAATTTATGCGTACTCCATGACACGAGATATTGTCACTATTCCACTGTCACCTTTACCGGCCCACTGGTACATTGACCACCTAGATATCAGTTACCCTGGATATCAGTATTTCATGTAGCCTCCTGTACATGTCTCACAATGACATAGTGACTGAGATTCACGACACGATCACTGCATGTTTGTGCATTACTGAGATACGGATACACCGACCTTGCTATTGCATGTTATGGTTACTGTTACACGGATACCCTGTACATTATTAGTGAGACAGGATACACCAGTTCACTAGATACCGTCATTTCATATATTGATATCATTGTTACATGGATGCTTGATACATTGTTATCTTATGTTCACACATCACTGTGCCACATGCTCACCACACGAGTGTACATATATGTATTGTTTCTATCTTCTTGTCATATGACTCACCGTGTATATGACATGTATTATTGTTCCATGTTAGCCCTGTATTCCTCTTATATGATTGTTTCCTGTTACTGATATGGATACTCCCGTTACTGGACATGAGAGCTGTTGATATGCGATATGTGGAATCCCACATCTATTGTTCACGTTTCCCGTTATATTGTCACTGTTATATTGTTCCCGTTATATTGTTCCCGCTTCCCCGGTATATTGTTCTATGCTATCAACAGAGCTCAGGTCCAGTTATCATGTTACCCGTATCATGTACTGTATTTGTTCTTGTTACATTATATACTTGATATATAAGATAATAAAGATAACTTGGGTATGAGGGAGACTTGACGGTTGATTAGATCATATCGGGTGGATGTCTGGATCCATTGTTTGACCTACTGCAGGGGACGGGGTAGTGCTGGCTACCGTCTGTTACTCATGAGCATCCCGTTATTGTTTTAGTTCATTGAGATTCCCGTTACATGTTACAGCTCTAGCGGGCTGGCTGGTCTCAGCAGCCAGGGGTCTGATAAGGCCGTTGTCCGGGTATGCACGGGATACACCCACCCGATAAGAACTCCTCGACCATGGGTTTCCAATTAAATAATAAA
The DNA here is from genome assembly GCA_038442645.1 of Agave tequilana. Taxonomy (NCBI): domain Eukaryota; kingdom Viridiplantae; phylum Streptophyta; class Magnoliopsida; order Asparagales; family Asparagaceae; genus Agave; species Agave tequilana. Next base: position 26,076 of record JAVJIF010022455.1, read on the forward strand.
ACAGTATACACAATAGTGACGTCGGGAACACTTGTTATTCGGTTACTCTCTCGTTTGGATAATGGTACCCGTAGGCCATGTCCGGATGAGTTCGACTGGAGTGCGGGCTCCAGTATGAACTGCCAATGGTATGGGACACTGGAAGAGAGTAATTAAAATAGCAGGCGGTACTGATTGCTACTATTGTATAAATCACATGACATGCCTGGTACATATATGCTATCTTGTTATTATTCATGCTACTTTATCCGATATCCTGTTACCTGTATACTTGTTACTTTACCTGGCATATGTTATACTTTCTGTGATGGCATAACGACACATGTTCTGCATTGCATATATTATGCTTTTCGTATAGCAGACATCATTACTGTACATTATTACTGTATATACACCACACCGTATAGTGATTACATTGCATAGGCCCATCTGCCTGTACACGTCTATCACGTCACCATTTATTCGATAAAGTGGACACGACTATAGACATGACCCGATGATAACCGGCTAGGTAGTGATGGTATTAAAAGATGACATGTTTATATATTTGTACTGCTTTCATGTTTATCTATTTCTACTGTTTATATATCCTTATTATATGGTATCACTAGTCCAATCTCATGTAATATATATTATTATCGTGCTTGTAGTACTATTGTATCTATTACTGTCTCCTTCATTTTTATCACTCACTAGGTCGCTTTCTGACGACCCTGGGTTTGCATCCCAGGTTGGAGATCCGAGTTACCGTAGCTTCAGAGAGTGCTTTGGAGTCACATGGGAGATTCCTAATCGGAAATATCCATAGGTATCTTAGTGATTTATTTCTGTTATATTATTTGTTCATCTTTTTCATATCCGTTATGATTGCTAACCTCTTCTGCAGGTATTCTTGTACTTATTTCATACTGGAACTCAGGTATATATGGAGATTATTTACTGTACTGAGGCTTAGCGTACGTACGTAGGGTTTTCCGCCTTGCGTATGTACGTCGCCATAACGTCTCCGTATCTTTAGGATCGGGGCGTTACAAAGGCTCTTGAGTATATAAAAGACGAGGTCATCATCTGAAACTAGAGAGCCGACAGAGGCAAGTGAGTCTGCAACACTCTTAAATTCTTGGAGGTATTCAGTAAGAGATTTGTCACCCTTGATCAGACCTTGGAGCTTAGTCTCAACTAGATAGTGTGAGATGGGAGACGGATCTGAAACGCCGCTCCAACATGGTCCAGACATCACGAGAGGTCTTCACGCCGATGACGTAACATAGTAGCGGCCCCGAGAGAGTCACATTAATCCATATAAGCAGGGTTGGTCTTGCTTAACCCAAGTCATGAGCGCTAGATTAATACTGGCGGTGGATTGGCCAGCTTCGATGGGAAGGTATTGAGATGGACAGGAGTGATGCCGTCGATGTAGCCGATGATGTCAAAGCTATGGAGAATCGACAAGAAAAGGGACTTCCATAAGAGATAGTTTTCCTTTGTCAGCTTGATGGGGACGAAGTTGCATATGGTTTGGATTCAATGTCGCCATTGGTCGGTGGATGAGGAGGAGGAGGGAGAAGATTAGATCGGAGTTGTTGAGCGAAAAAAGCTCTGATACCAAAATAGAATATACGAGAATGAAATGGTTTTCTTCAATATTTTTTCACATTTGTTACACAGATTTGTAGGTTTATATATAGTTTAGAATACAAAGGATATTAATAGATTGATTGAGATAAATAATTCTGTTTTAGGAGAATAATGTGGAGAGGATATGAACAGATTGATTGAGATAACCAATTCTACTTTAGGAGGATAATGTGGAGGTTGTTGTTACGGGTACGTGACTTGGTTTTACTTCATTTTCTTTATCATATAGCAGATGGGGAAAAAAAATTAAATCGTCACATGTGTAGCTGCTAGTTCAGCTACAAAGAGAGAATGGGAGAGATGTAGAGTACTGTGGCAGCTGGAAAGTGGAAACAAGTTACTTCAAAAGGACAACCCATTTTCTCTCAAGCAATCAAGTAAATAATGCAAGCAGGGTGAAGTGAGAGCACTCAAGCACAACCCATGTGAGAGGTGTTTAATCAACAATTAAAAAATTCTCTTTACTTATCAAACTGAGAATGAGACAAACGACCACTTTAGTGATGTGATGAAGTGATGCGAGTCTGGCTAAAATTTGATTAAGTCTTTTACTCAGCTCGTAAGGTAGTAGGAATATGAGTGGTAGAATAATAGGAAGATTAGTTATAGGAAAGCAGAAAGAGAGAAAATTTATATGTGAATTCCTACTTGTGTGAAACTTAAAGATAATAAAAATTACTTCTTGATTACTTACAGAATTCCTATTGGTTGTTGAAAGTTGCAGCTCGAATCTTCTATTTCTTAAATTAGTTTTTTGTATAGCTTGATGTATCTTGACTTGACTTAACTCGATATTGTGGAGCTTATTTTTCTTACTTCAGCGACTCTTGTAGCTGAACAAGATATAAAGGTTAAAGGTCTTAATGAAGATATATTGCTCGATAGGTATGAGTGGAGAAAGCTGATCCGTGTGCCCGATCGATCTGGCATAATTCTCTTTTGATTCATGTAGCTTACCCCAAATACTTGGGACAAATGGCGTAGTTGTTGCTGCTGTTGTAGCGACTCTTGTAGCTTGATATGACTTTGATATAACTAGTAATTTTAGAACTTGATCTCTTTCCATTATCCATCTTGATATAACAGTTTTGCTTAATCCATCCAACCTCCGATGATAAGTCTTATTCTGCAATAAGACAAACATTACTAATTAATCTTAGTAGTAGCTTAATTTATAGTTAATATATCATCAAAATCCTTGAAATTACAAATTTAATATCACGTGGGATCTTAGATCCAAGACAAGAAACTTAACACAGAAGATGGAAGGTTGCAAAGACTCCATACACCTTATTTCGTTGAACAATTGTATTTTGTCATAAAAATTATTTTTAGACCATCCACATAAAAATTAAAGAAAATAAAAGTTATTTTATACATAAAGGCAGTGAAACAAAAGAATATATTACAATGTTAGAAAACCGAGTTGACCACCCTAAGGGCATGTTTGAGTTGAAAACCTCAAACGCGGATAAATTGAGCGAGGAGGATTTTCGTGCGGCACCCGCGTCCACAGTAGATGTGCAGGTTTCTTGTGGTTTCGTCTCTCCAATGAGAGGAAACCACAGAGAGTGCAGAAAAGAGTCCATTCCCTCGAATTACGGAGCCAACCAAACAGCCTTCACGCGAAACCTCACAAAAGAGCCACACGGGCCCGTACTACAGTGTAATTGCCAGGTTTCACAAAGGTTTTGTTTGCAAACAAACATATACCCTAAGCTAGGGGTGGCAATTGGGTCGAGTCGGGTCGACCCGACCCAATTACTGCTCGACCCATATAATAATCGGGTCGGGTCGACCTAACCCGTTTATTATATGGGTCAAAAATTCAGACCCAGACCCGATCCAGACTTAATCGGGTCGACCCGACCCGACCCATTTGACCCGATTATTAAGCCTTAAATACAATTTCTTTACGCTATTTTACTAAATTGTTTGGTGATATGGTTGGTCATCACACTAAACTCATACACTAGAGGTCACATGTTCGAAATTGGGCTCGGTCAAGGGGAGGAGGCGGTGGCGACGGTGGAGGAGATCGAAGGGGAGGAGGCTGAAGAGGAGAGAGAATAATTGGGTCTGGCGGGTCTGGCGGGTCAAGCGGGTCTGGCGGGTTCGGGTCGACCCGACCCATTTAATAATCGGGTCAGATGGGTCGACCCGATTACGACCCAAACCCAATTAGCCCAAACCCATACCCGCTAACTCCGGGTCGGGTCGGGTCGGGTCGGGTCTGGCAGGTCGCGACCCGTCTGCCACCCATACCCTAAGCTAACCATGCCACTTAAGTTATGACAATGTCAGCTCCTCTCCTCGCAAAAGAAAGAAGGTATTCCAAGTAATTCACCCGGCAGCAGATCTCCGTGCCTGAAGAATCAACCACGTTTTTCCAGACTCTGGCCGACCCCCGCATTTCCCGTTTCAGAAAGGAGAAAGGCGAAACGAAACGAAACAAAATAAATAGAAAGTAATACAATATTCAATTCAAACTTCTCTTGTCCTTGTCATAGGGTAAGAGTGACGACAGGACGACCACATAACATACGCTATTGTATTTATCTCCCAATTAAAACAAAACAAACGCAACCCCAGTTGAATTACTCTTTGCGTTTTCTTGCTCCTCTCTCGCACCACCCACCAAAAGAAATGGGGGAAGGTGAGAAGAAGAGCGCTCCCATGGAGCTGGAATCAGAGATTGAGAGGCTTCCTTTGGACCTCCTCGCCCATATCTTCACCCTCATCTCCTCCTTCAGAGATTTAGCACAGTAACTCATTTCTCTGCTCTCTCTCTATTTTTGTTGTTGCTCTCTGAATTCTCTATCAAATTGGGTTTTTAGTTATTTAGTTTTCTATGTGAATTTCAGGGCGGCTGGGGTTTGCAGGAAGTGGAGGAGGGGGGTGGAGCAGTCCTTTGCAGGAAAGGAGAAGCTCAGCTTCAATGGGTGGAAGATGGATGATGAGTCCACTGCCAGGCTGGTCCGTGCTTCTTACAGCCTCAAGGAACTTGACATGTTTGTACTCCAATTTTTACAATTTTAGTACTCTTTTATATGATTAACTTGGTTACTTTCATCTCTAGTTAACATTACTTTACCAAAATTATGGACTGTGATTCCAGACATTTGTCCTCTCAGGATGCCCATTTCTATGTTCCTTGTATTAATCTTATAGTGGTGTATTTAAAGTAGAACTGCCTCAGGCTTTAGTTCCCTGTTTAGGTGGTATCAGAGTTCTTCTTATTGGAGCTTGAATGCCAAAATTTGTAGAAGCTGCAGGCTCAACTGAACGGATTTAGATTTGAGAAAGACTGGCTAAAAAGGCTTGGATCTCACATTGCCCAAAATAGGGGATTCCTAATTTGCGACTTTATCTAACCACTTATCCATCTCTTATTCGATCTGTTGTGGCATGAAATCAATTCTCTAATTCCTTTGAAAACCATCAAACCACGATGAAGGATGTGCAAGACATCTAACCCCACATTTATGATTATGAATTGTATGGCAAGGATGTTTTGCATAACAATGTCTTAATTATAGAAGTAATTTATAGAAAAATTATTTTAGGCTCCTTAATTCTTACTTTCTCTGCATTTCGAGGTTGATGTGCATATGGGTTTCATAATAGAATTTTGCATAATAAGACGATAATAATGTTGTTTTAGGCTCCTTAATTCTTACTTTCTCTGCATTTCGAGGTTTGATGTGCATATGGGTTTCATAATAGAATTTTGCATAATAAGACGATAATAATGTTGAATCTTAGTCTAGCTGAGTTTATGCAGAGTGGATGGGATGCATAGATTCTCTAACTAAATTTTGCACCTTATTTCTATTCATTGTTTTCGCTGTGAAGAACTTAATTACTTGAGCCTTCTTGGATACTAAGTACATTTCAATTTGATTCTCCCTTCAAGGTATCAAAATGTGAATCTGATGGCACAGATGGAACCTTGATCAGTTATGATGCTCACTCTGTAAATTGGCCAAACAAGGATCTTTGTTCAAATTGAGGTGTATTTCCCTAGTAATTACATTATGAATCTTTAGATTCACAAACATATGCGCTTTTGTATGTGATCTCTATTAGGACTTCATCTTTTGCTTTCTCCAATCAGATGCAACAAAACATAGAATTATTTTATTTTAAAATTGTCAGATGAACAATAGTTACAAAGTAGGTTCATCCTCAGCTCTCAGAAGATGTACCGCATGCATACCTCTACCTTAGGAGTTGCGGTTAAATATTCATTTAATACGATAGTCGTGGATGTAACGTTCAGCAGTTGAACTCCTTGGGTAGTCTGATAGCTCCCCTAGCATAGACATGGATGCTAGCTCCCATGAAAAGTGTAAATTATCTGGTCAAATATTTACCTTGATCCCAGGTGGAGTCACTTCTGTATTAAGGCTGACTTAGTGAGTCGCCCATCGCTACAGAAACCCTTAAGAGGCAACATGTGTAAAAAAGCCTGTTGCAGGCATCTAATTTTCAATCATGGAATACATTCTTGTTAGATTGTTCATCCATCTTTTTTATGTGCACATGCCTCCAAGTTTGGTGGAAGTAATATATCATACCCAGTGTTATAAATATCAGATTAATCAGTCGATTAATCCTATGCGCCTCTCTACCCTTGAATAATCCTTAATCACTCTAATTAATCGGTCGGCCGATTAATCCCTCGAAGAATGATTAATTGCCCGATTACTGATTAATCACCCGATTACTCATAAGTGTAGTTGTGCGAAAGTTGGACCAAAACCCGCTCGACATGTTATCTCACCCGATACTCATCAGTTAAAAAGTCCCAATTAGGGCTTTTCAGTCCTGAACCCAACGATTCTCCTCTCCTCTCTCTCTCTCTCTCTCTCTCTCTCTCTCTCTCTCGACGTGTGGGTGCAGAGAAGCTATCAGCGAGCGGCGTACAGCAAACACCTTGCTGTGATGGCGAGTGAGCAAAATTTGTTCTTTTTTCTTCTAGTTTTTTTTTTTTCCTTTCCGCTTCTAAATTCTAGTTCTCTCTAATTCTTTATGATTAAACAACGAATTGATGTGAGGTGGTGAGGACGACAAGGTAACAACGAGGTGACTACGAGTCAACGATGATGAGGTGTAGATTCTAGAACTTTCTCTCTCTCTCTCTTTGACGAGGTGCAAACTTCAGAACACACTCTCTCTCTTTGACAAGGTGCAAACCTCTGATGTGAAACAGAGACCTTATATGTGGTATATCATTGATAAGTTTGAACTCGCAATGTTTCACCAAAATTTATGATCTTCGGTAGGAAATTATCTTAAAAAATAATGCGATCAGATGGATTTTAACATCATTGGGGTCATTTAAACATTCATTATCTTAAGAATTCAATTACAATATTCAATTCATATGAACACTCCTATTCGCAATATCGAGTTCAACTGATAACAAACATAACATAATAACACACAATTTCACGATTATATTGGACAGCAGATCAAGATAACAATTTAGAGAATAAATTTTATTGTAATCCAATATTAATCTGACCGCTGAATTAAAAATTACCTACCGAGAAGCTCATTTTCAGGTATCCAGATTGTTGTTGCTTTTGTATTGCTGTTGATTTGCTTTGATGTTATGCTCTGATACTGATCTTTGATATTGTAACGGGGGCTTGGACCATTGTTTTAAATATCGGCCGAGATACTGGTACATCGGCTGAGATACCAGTTTTTATCCAAAATGATACGATAAGCAAAAATTTACTAGATATCATTTTAGACCGATATTGGCCGATATATCACCACATGGCCGATATATGGGCCGATATCCGAGATGAAATATCCGATATATCGGCCCTTATAGTTACTTATTTGGATAATGATTATTATTTTTTACTTGAGAGATTATTTTATTTTATTCTATGTCCATTATGGTATTTCAATAATGTTTTTATATGATGTTTGGATAATAACTTATTTCTTTTAAAAATGTCTTATATGTATTTACTATTGATATATCAACCAGTATTTAGTATCATATCGCGATATATCACCCGATATCCGGTACATAATTTTGCCGACCGGTATATCGTTGATATCCGATATTTAAAATATTGGCTTGGACTGACCTCTATTGCTTGGCAGGTACTGATTCAATAGATCTTCAGCCACCGACTTCAAGGAGGGAAGGAGGCGGCCTGGCTTGGGTCCACAACTTAAATGTGTCAAATCTAAAACCCGATTGGGAATTGGACTTCAGCCGCGATGGATTAATGGAGTAGAAGGCAGCGAGGGTGCTCTGACGAGGGATGGGAACGCCGACAGGAACTAGTGCACAGCCTGGACGTCATAGGCTAGGTTGGCGCCGCTAACGTGTGGGGAAGAGGGACAAGGTCGAGGGGCCTTGATGATCTCATCTGACAGGAGGAAAGTGGAGCTGAGAGGGACTTCAGCGTCAAAGGCAGAGGAGGAAAAGGTGGCGGGGTCGTCGATAGGTTCGAGGCTAGTAAAGGGCGGCGATGGACTGAGAGGCGGAAGACACACAGATGTGGGTTTGCTTGCTGTGCGTGAGGTGAGGGAAAGAAAGAGGGGAGGAAGAAAGGGGCACACACGTGGGGGAGGAGATAATTCTGTTGGAATTTTGAGTTGTAATTTTTTTTTCTTTTGTATTTTTTGGATTTTCTGATGGGTGGGGTTTCTCTTTCTTTCTCTCTCTTTATTTTGTTTGGCTAAGGATGTGATTTGGTTGAACATTTTGGGAAAGAATCGAATGAGATTTGTAATTGGGATTTAAAAGAGGAGATAAGATAGTGGGGATAGATAATCAGGATATGATTTCACACTCAAAATCCTACAAAAAAGTTTCACACTCAATCTCACTTTTAAATTTTCAAATAGAAAATCTAATTTTTTTAATCAATCTTCATTGTTTTCAATACAATACTTTTGCCTTTGAATAGGCTTACATTTTTGACTTTTCGCCACATATCTGATATGAGACTAAAAGAGAGAACAAAACAAAAGACACTTAGAGTTTAAAAAAATAAAGCAATAAATAATACAGACTATAACAAGACTAAGTAGATCCCATGGCACCGGCTGGATATCTTCATCTTCTCCCTAGGTGGGATAAACTCGACTTCGTTAAGTTTGGTGTAGAAAACTGTTCTCATGCTCTAACAAATCTGTGTCTACCGTTGCAACTCATCACTAAATAGGTAATATCCATCTTCAAATAATCAGATATTATTAGAATCTGATCATCTAAAATTTTATCAAATTTTACTATTATATTGAGATGAATATTTGAGAGTGTACTCAATGTGGGGACTCTAAAAAAATGACTCAGTGAAGGCTTACAATCAGTGGGTTGTTAGGGTTACGATCAAATTCTTGTAATCCACTGAATACCCAATATTGAAAATATGACTAATTTCAAAAACTTTAAAAGATATATACATGAATATCATAATTTGATTTCTATAAGATTTTAAAAAATCTGATACTACAACATGCAAATCATTAACAATTCTTTAGGAAACTGTTTTGGACGGTTTGAACCATCATAAGTTGTCAACATTAAAAGTTTTAAATAAATTTTAAGACAAGATCATAAATTACAATTAGCGTTGCTTTGTTCAAATATATCACTGATTTTTCGTGTGTAGATCATGCATGTGTGTGACAAATATGATGTAAACTCAGATATGCAGACTCAGTATACTCTATAGTGAACTGTAGTAGAGAGAGCTTAGCTGTGCCTAGCATATACTAAGAGTTTTTCTAGAATATCTAGTGAGCTTGACTCCCAATTGGACACTGAAAGTTTTAGGCATCTGAGTTACTGTATCAACAATCTTATCGACCCCTATCAAAAGGAATTATTAGGGGTACCAGCCTAGATGAATGTGGCGGCTTACCCGTTATATTAACAATGAGAACAAGATGTATCCTAACAGGTAAACTATGATGGAATGCAACCTTTTTTTAGCCGTAAGGGAGAAAAGTTGATAATTTGAATAATGCTAGATTCTCGCATAACAACATTCTTGAAGTTGTCGGATATGGCTCGACTATAGATGGTAATATCTTTGATCTAACCGACATTTTTTGTCACTATATAACTCAAAAACTTGTCCTCATAAACATGAGTGTTTATTGGCATAATGCACTGTTGCTTGTTTTCCAATGATAACTACTTACTTGCTCTTTGAGTTCAATAGGTGTTGGCCTAAAGGCCCATCGCTCTAGTTTTGATGATGATCTCATGTAGTTATAGTACTAATGATCTTGTGTTTATTTAGTCTCAGATATTTGATCAAGATCTTAGTAGGGTTTAGCTTCAACAAAGGATTCGAAGTCAAGTTTTGAAGCTAATATGTGTTGATTCACGAGCTCGCCCATCAAGATTGCATCAAGTACTTAAGAGGAGTCTAACTTATTGGATCAAGGTTTGGACCAAGTCAAGAAGGAGAAGAAGATTTTCAAGAGAATATTTTCAAGAGACTTGTGTCATGTTTGTAAGTGTCAAGATTTATTTTTAGATAAAATATAAAGGATAGATTAGTTGTGGATTGCTCAAGCTTATACACACACAAAATTTATATGTGTTTTTATAAAATAGTTTTGATTTTAAAAAATATCGTTTGATTTTTGAGCTTCAAAGTATGTATCATAAATAGGGTTCATCAAAATGAGTTTATATGGTTTATATGTGTTTTGAATTTCATCCATGCACATTATTGGTTCAAATGTTTAGAAAAACTTATTTGGTGTTTCTATATCATGTGTTTGAGTTTTATATTTATCAAAAACTTATTTTAGAGCTTACTGTAAAAAACATTGATATTTCATCTTATATGTGTATTGGATCATATCCATACACACTAAATTTCAAAAGTGTTTAAGATATCTTGTTTTATATTTGGAGAAGTTTTGAAAAAATCGTTTTTCAATTTGGCGATTGATTTTGAAAAATACGGTTTTTGTTTAAGGCTAAAATTTCTATCGCAAAAATAGTTCAAAATGTTTATAATATGTATTGATTTTTAATCAAACATGTTTGTATATCAAAGTATTTCAATGAACTTATTTTTGTAAAATTTATAGGATTTTATTGATGTTAAAAAGACAAGAGCCAGACTCAGTTGGCGGTCGACCGGACCGGTCGACCGATGTGCACGAGACGTGCACAAAGGACCAGCTTATAAAGCCGATCGACCGCGCGGTCGACCGACTGAAAGCACCCAACTCTCGGTGCGGCCGGTCGATCGGGCGGTCGACCGATAGGCTTGGCCCGGTCGACCAGGCGGTCGACCAGAGGCACAACGGTCAGAAATCTGACCGTTGGCTGGTCGACTGGGCGGTCGACTGACAGCAGGATTTCCTGCTGAGTTGGACCCTAACGACTATTTTTTGAAGGCTTATATATTGGGGCTGTTTTGCTGTTTTAAACAAGATTTTGAGTGAGTTTTCAAGCTAGTTTTTCCTGTCTCTCTAAGAGGTTTTCTCCACTTGTTTTAAAGCTAAAACTTCTATATTAAAAGGAGAGTTTTCAAGAGTGATTTTCAAAAGAGTTTTCTTGAGTTTTTCCTCCACTACTCTATTTAGTTTTTCTCACATAATCTTAAGCTATCCATTGCTATATCAATCTTCTAGGGATCTTTATTGTGAGAGTTATTTTTGTGATCAAGAGAAGTGATCACAAGATTTCATCTTTGTATTGTGTTGTAGAGATGGTGGCCTCGGTGAAGAAGTGTTTGTGGAAGAAGAGTTTGTGGTGATCAAGTGAAGTGATCACCAAGTGTTCTGACGTGTGGTTGGAGGAGTTGTAAGAGGTACGGCCTCGGTAAGCTAGTGTGCTTGTGTGTGTTGTTCTTGCGGGAACAAGAGAGGGACTAGTGAGTCCAAGAGTTCTAGTGTGAACTCCTTGTAGGTGTTGCGGCACCGAGTGATCCAGTGAGATCGGTTTTAGTGGAAATCCTTCATAGTGTTGAAGGCGGGGACGTAGAGTAAGGGTGCTCGAACCTCGAAACAAATCTCTCGTGTTTGCGATTGCTCTCTTTATCTCTCACTTGTGTTTATGTCTTGCATGCTTACATTGCTTATATCTTTATATGCTTGATATATCTTGTGCCTTATTGATATATGCTTGGGATTGTTTGCTCACACTTGTATTCAACCAAGAGAGCCATAGTGACACCTCAACTCTTAATTTAGAGGAATCTTGAGGAGATAGTCCAGAGCCTTTCACCTAGAATTCGGCTACACTCTTGTGTTATACCTTATGTGTTTAGCTTAATAGTTTTAATTTGCTTAATTAATTTTTAATTCCGCACCATTAGCATTAAATTAGCTAGTACACTATTCACCCCCCTCTAGGTGACCTATAATAGGATCCATCCTATGGTATGGCAAGTCGGGAAGACTAACTCCTGAGACTAACTCAATGGTTGTTGAGCATCACATGTCGATGGTAGCATGCCCGGGAGGTTTTCAGAGAGGACATCGATAAGCTCCGTGATCACAGGGGAGGGTATCAGCTATAGAGGAGGAAGATATTGACGACCAGAATAGAAAATGATAGTAGGAGTCGACAGTAAAAGAAGCGGAGAAGGTGGTGTCGACAGTAGAACCGGAGAAGGGAAAGGATGTACGACAGATGTGGTAACAACAAAAGGGACAATAGCCGTGATAGCCAGGAAAACAATACTAAACTCTTTAATCACAAGAGTGGCTTTCGGGAAAATAATGCTGTCAGGCTTAGGGGCTTCAATGAGAACTCTGTCATTGATGAAAATCTTAAATAGGGTTGGGCAGTTGGCAGCAACATGGCCATAATCTTGACAGTTGTAAAACTTGATTATAAGACTAAGGGTGGAGAAATCCCTATCAGTGTTCTTTCTCTTAGCATTACTTTCAACACTTTTGTCATTGGTGTCCACCTTGTATGCTAGTATCTATATATGAACTTGGTGTGGATACTGACAAGAAGTCAACTTGAATGTTGGGGCTTGATGATTCTAATTCCTAAATGCATGATTCAATTTGGGAACATCTAAGTCTTAGACTAAAGCATAAGGTCCTTTAAGCTTAGTGATTTTACGTTTACAATGCTCATGTTCTAGGTCTATTTGAAGTCTAGCACAAAATTAGGAAAAGACCTGAATGTCACTCTGTTTGCCTAGGATATTATAACGATTGAGAAACATGTCAAATTCGTTAACATATTCCTTGGCAGATTTGTTGCCTTGGAAAATTTTGCGCCATCTGCTAAGAAGATTTTGTAGTAATTTGGTGGCGCGTATTTACTCTTGAGTTCGCCCTTCATATAAAATCAAATGTCTATTGATTCTTTGATGTAAAATAAGATCGCAATCACCTTCGAATACAAATAAAAAAGAAAAATTAGGGTTTTACAAGAAATAAAATGAAAAGAGAGATTAATGTTGGAGAAATAACCAGATAACTTTGGGCTTCGCACCCCTTACGCGGGCTTCGCACCCCTTGCACCACGGGCTTCACACCCAATCTCAAAAACCCAAGAGCTCTGAAATTTTAGCTGAAAAAGTTTTTATTTAATCATTGTCTATTTATTCATTGAGTTGAGCTTCTTTATATAAGCTCTTACAAAGTGAACTTGAATATAACCGATGTGGTACTAAAAGCAAGATAAACAAAACACATCTCTACAAAAGCAAAGGCATGAAAAGATAACTGAGAACTGGCGTGATGTCCTTATCAATTCCCTCGGGGTGGGAGAAACTCGACCCGTTCGAGTGAGGACTCTCCTCACGAAGCATCTCAATCGGGCAAAGGTGGTAGTCGTAGCAGCATTACTGGTACACCATGTTGATACCATGGTGGTGGAGGTGGAGCTGGTCTCCGTGACAGGTCGGCTGTGAAAGATGGCAGCTCGATCAAGACATAGAGAGTAGACCATGCGCATCATCTCTGCTGAAGACGAAGTTAATACCAGGATCCCATGGGTTATCCAACTCGCAAGCAATGAAAGCAATCCTCTTCAGAGCCCTATCGAAGTTTTTACGCAAAGCGTGCAATTTCCTCATAGCCTCACAGCGACTCGTAACCATCACCTTATTATCAACTGTAAATTCCTGCAAAGTACTATATGGGTATGCAACAAATTTGTGAGTATCATTGCAAATTGCTATCGGCCTAGTGATATTATCAATATATGCAACAGACAAATGCAATATAATATGCTCAACTATCTCATTCACGTCATCACTGACGCTATCAGACATGTGAATTTCATCAATAATCAGTGTGTCGGCATCAACTGCTGTGTCTTCAATTATACTAACAATATTGGAAGGAACGTGGACTTCCTCAATAACCTTCGAAACGTCAACTTCATCACTAGATACAATTCTAACATGTTGACTCTCCGAAGGACACTGATAATCATAATGTCCATATCTCTCACATTTAGAACACCTGGCCTTAGCATTGATTAGGGTTTTGAAAGCCAAGTCCAACCTTAATGCAAAATCAAAGGCCTCTTCAACAGTGTTTAAATCATAGGGGCCAATAATCATAGCACGTTTTATTTTAGGTCGTGAACCCCAAACAAACCTAGTTAGAGTCTCAGAAGGGTGCTCTCTCACTTCACTACGATGGGTTAAGTCCTTAAATATGACAATGTAATCATGAACGGACATATGACCCTGATGGAGATTGTGTAGCTGGTCTAAGTGGGAGTCCCTATAATGCTGACTAGTCATGATGGCTCAAGCAAACAAGCAGATGTAGTGGAGAACCTAGAGTCAAGTAAACTAAATGTATGCACTAAATAAAAAATACCCTAAAGTTTAAGTTCTAAAAGAAAAATGCATTCTTAAAATGATGAAAAGCGATAAATGCTGATGCAACCACTAGATCGGAGCAAATAGCATTTCAACCAACAAATTATAGCAATCCATATAGTAATTGCAAGTAATCTAACAGTTAACGATTCAGGTCAAGTTATGATATCACCTGAGGGGTGAGTCATTCACGTCCAAACGCAAAAATCCTCTAAGATTTCTCGGATAAATACTCACACTGAAGAGCTGAAATCGCCCACAAGACTCCTGGACAGCGGTGATAAGAAGTGGAAGATGGCTACCTCAAGAATGGCGCAAATCGGGCGCAAATCGGGACAGAAACAAGCTCTGGACTGTGGTGCGCTGATCTGCTGAGTTGAATCGGGCAGACGACCGAAACTTGAACAAGGATATGAAGGCTGTAGATGTGTAGTGTTGCTCTCTACGAATTCGCTGTTTCGAAAACGGCTCGAATCAGGCTTGAAACGAGCTCAGAATGGATGAGTTTTGGAGTTTGGGGAGGTAGAATGGTTACTGTTCACAGGAACAGTAATCGGGGATTACTGTTCACTGTGAACAGTAATCGGAGTGATTACTGTTCACATGAACAGTAATCAGATTTTTTTCCTCTATTTTTTCCTTCTTTTTTTTCCTCTCTATTTTCTGCTTTCCCCCCTCTATTTTCTGTTTTTTTGTTTTCTTTTTTTTCCTGTTTTCTGTTTTTTTGTTTTTTCTGTTTTCTTTTTCTTTTTTCTTTTTGGGCAAAGTAGATCTAAAAAGATCTAAATCTAGATTTAGATCTAGATCTAACAATAATCAATTTTTTTTGCAAAGTAGATCTAGATCTAGAGATCCAGATCTAGATTTAGAATTTGGGGAAGAGAAAAATTCGAAGGGGATTGGGACCAAAGCTCTGATACCAAATTGATGTAAAACAAGATCGCAATCACCTTTGAATACAAATAAAAAAGAAAAACTAGGGTTTTACAAGAAATAAAATGAAAATAGAGATTAGGGTTGGAGAAATAACCAGATAACTTTGGGCTTCGCTTCACACCCCTTGTAGCATGGGCTTCACACTCAATCTCAAGAACCCAAGAGCTCTGAAATTTTAACTAAAAAAGTTTTTATTTAATCATTGAGTTGAGCTTCTTTATATAAGCTCTTACAAAGTGAACTTTTCGGATATAACCGATGTGGTACTAAAAGCAAGATAAACAAAACACATCTCTAAAAAAGCTAAGACATGAAAAGATAACTGAGAACTGGCGTGATGTCCTCATCATTCTTGGCTACAGAGTACTCGCTTTTTTACCACATCGGTTCAGTATTGACTCGCTTGTCTAATCAGTTTCATGAGAGCGAACCTGACATTTTTCATTTCAGATAGCAAGTACCGGTGAAGTACTGGTTCAGTTGTGTAGCTAATTCTGAAAAACTTGGGGATCACTTAAACATCAAGAGTAGTCCAAATGACCTTCAAAAGTCAGGACATCAATAGTCGAAATGTGAGACTTCTTATATGCTATTTTTATTTTAAATTTTTTATGCAAGAAAACGAAAACAAATTTTCCTAACAAATGCCTAAAACACATTCAATTTTTTTAAAAATATTTTAGCAAAGAAAATATGAAATTCCTAACAACCATATGATGATGCAAGTTTTCTTACCTAAATCATGCTCTGATATCAAATTGATGTGAAACGGAGACCCTATGGTGTGGTATATCAATGATAAGTTTGAACTCACAATGTTTTACTGAAATTTATGATATTCAGTAGGAAATTATCTAAAAAATTATGCGATCAGATGGATTTTAACATTATTGGCATGCGTAGTTTAGACATTCATCTCAAGAATTCAATTACAAAATTTAGTTAATATGAACAACCATATTCGCAATATCGATTCAAGAGATAATAAGTATAACAGAATGACACATGATCTCACATTATATTAGACAGCAGATCAGTATGACAATAGTTTAGAGAATAAATTTTCAGCGTAATCCAACTATTATTTTGACTGCTGAATTAAAAATTACTTACTGAGAAGCTCGTTTTCAGATTGTTGTTGCTTTTGTACTGCTGTTGATTTGCTTTGATGTTCTGCTTTGATACTGATCTCTGATATTGCAATGGGGGCTTGAACTGACCTCTATTGCTTGACAGACACTGATTCAATAGATCTTCAGCCAATGACTTCAAGGAGGGAAGGAGACGATCTGGCTTGGGTCCACAACTTAAATGTGTCAAATCTAAAACTCGATTGGGAATTGGACTTTAGCCGCTATGGATCAATGGAGCAGAAGGCAACGAGGGTGCTCCGACGAGGGATGGGAACGCAGACGGGAACTAGTGCTCAGCCCGGACATCACAAGCTAGGTTGGCGTTGCTGACGTGTGGGAGGAGGGACAAGATCGAGGGGCCTTGATGATCTCAGCCGAGAGGAGGAAAGGGAGCTAATAGGGACATCAGCATCGAAGGCAGAGAGGAGGAGATGGCGGGGTCGTCGGCAAGGTTCGGGGGCTGGTAAAGAGCGTCAGTGGACTGAGGCGGAGGACAAGCGAAAGTGGGTTTGCTTGCTGTGCATGAGGTGAGGGAAAGAAAGCGAGGAGGAAGAAAGGGGCACGCATGTGGGGGGAGGAGATGGTTTTGTTGGGATTTTGAGTTGTAATTTTTTTTTTCTTTTTTTTGTTTTTTTTGTATTGTTTTGGATTTTCTGGTGGGTGGGGATTCTCTCTCTATTTTTTTTGTTTGGCTGAGGATAAGATTTGGTTGAGGATTGTGGGAAAGAATTGAATGAGATTTGTAATTGGGATTTTAAGAGAGGAGATAAGATAGTGGGATAGATAACTAGGATATAGTTTCACACATAAAATCTTATTTTGAAAAAGAGTTTTCACACTCAATCTCACTTTTAAATTTTAAATAGAAAATTCAATTTTTTTAATCAATCTTCATTTTTTTCAATACAATACTTTTGCTTTTAAATAGGCTTAAAATTTTAGATTTTTCGCCACATATCTGATGTGGGACTAAAAAAAGAATAAAATAAAAAACAACTAGAGTTTATAAAACTAAAAGCAATAAATAATACAGACTCCAAAAAGACTAAGTAGCTCCCATGGCATCGGCTGGATGTCCGCATCACTCTCTCTGCAGCTACTACAGTTGGTTTGATTTGATGATGGTCAAAGTTTATTGCTAGCTTGCTATTGGCTGCTACAGTTCAATATATATATATATATATATATATATATATATATATATATATATATATATATATATATATATATATATATATGGAACTATTCCGGCGAGAATTGTTCTCACTGAACGCTTCGTGCGAACTCCACAACTGGCTACCCTGTGGATGATCCGCACCCTTTATTTTGATTTACAGACTCCGATTAAACTAAAAATGAAAAATCATGCGATTTCAAATCTTTTTACTCATGCATCAAAAAACATTTTTATTCTACGATGAATATAATGTGTTTTGTTACCACTTGATACATGGGTAAAAAGGTTCGGAATCGCATGATTTTTATTGGTAGCCTAATTAGAGTATATAGATTTTTGGATCATCCACAGGATGGCTCACCATGGAGTTCACATGAAGGTTCTCATCGTAGAGTTCTCACTAGAATATTTCCCTATATATATATATATATATATATATATATATATATATATATATATATATATATATATATATATATAGTGATGGTCAAAGTTTTTCGAAGCATGATATTATCAAGTAAGCTATTGTTAGACTATAATTAAGTACTGGGTGTGATTGGGATTGGAGTAGTATACATTGATGTATGTCATGGCTTATAACTTCTCCTTTACATATTGTTTTGTGTATGATTTAGACATTTTCAACAATTAATTGTATATATATTTATTTGTTGTGTACAAATATATTTAGATATAAAAATGTTCAAAACCGTTTAATCCCCGTTTAATCCCCGCTTAGTCTGATTATATGTTATACCCTGCTAAACTGTACTATTAATGAAACCATTTTTTATAACACTGATTATACCTAATTTGTTTGAATCTGAATTAGGACTTGAATATCCTGATTTATAGTGAAAGTTTGCAATTTGGAGTTAAAATATACAGACACAAACTTCTTCAGCTTCTAATTCTATTACTATTACCTGTAAAAATGCATAAGAGTGGAGTGCATCATCATTTGGATTTGAACAACCCACCTAATACTTCTGTTACACACTCAACAAGCGCGTGCGCACACGCACAATGAAGTGCATCATTATGTGGATACGGACAACCCACCTTGTACTTTTGCTACACGCTCGGTGCGCGCGCGCACTAACACTCTGGAAACGTGAGTAATTATTTTCTTGATCCCAAAAAGTCATCGTACAACTAGTAACTAGTATATAATCAAGATAAGACATAGTTTAAGGAAGAATATCCTTCCCTTTCAATAGTGATCCTGCGGTTAGATGGAGAGAGGACTTTCGTCATCACCCATCACAATTAGGATCACACATAAATATGACACACACACTCGGTAAATTTGAACTTGATTCAGTTTGTACCTGATCAGAAGTCCTGGTAATAGTCTATGATCTCAAGTTTTATTAGTTGCAGATGCATTATTCATAATTTACTAATAAGGGGTATGATTATTCATGTAATTATTGATTTATATATGTCAAGCAATATTTTATAACAATTGTCTTTTAGCTTATCTACCCTTAGAAATGCACATTAAAGATAAATTAATGCACACATAAGTATAATTTTTTCATTTCCATTCCCAAGATATATCCATATACCTATATAATTTTGTATTTGTATTTGTATTGGTGCATCATGTATTATGTATGTGCGCATGCATGGTGTCTGTGTGTACATAGTATGTATTTGTACACACAAATATATGTGTATAATTTTTGTCTTGTATCGTAATTTTGAAAATTAGGTGTACTTGTTTATCTGAATCATGTCATACTACCTAGGTCCTGAATCCACGGATATGCTTTGGGACAAGGTGTCACAAGGATCTACACATTGTAGATAATGCCAACATAGTACTATCCTTCAATTATCAACTTACTGTAGAGTGCCTATGTCTTAGTTTTCTAACCACACCCCCCAAAACCCAAAAATAAAAGAAAACAAATCCCAAAACATGCATGGGGTGCAATCTTGCTATTAAATGTTTATACAACTACATACATGATTTATAAATTGCATATAATGTATATGAATTTATAATTTTTTTTATTGAAATTATTAATTAGGAAATGAAAATTCTATTTGTCCATTTTGGCTTTGAGGATGTGAGGCTTGATCATGCCAAAGGGTCTATTCAGGTTCAATTGGTATCAAGTTCAGAAACATAATTCTGAGCCAATTCTAATAAGGGGAGATGTGTCAACCAACTCTCTTTCAGCCTTAAGTGGAGTTAAATGTATCACGCCTTAGGTTTGACATCTTTCCTCAACACTACTGAAAATTAAGGCTGTAAAATCCTAACATCTAACTTAAATATTACATTACACTATGATTCTGAATCTTTTGTAAGTTTATTAGGTTATTCCTGGTGTGGAGTTTAGGATCCTTCCCCAAACATACAAAATTCATAAAGGTGGAAGAATGCCTACATGAGGGATTAGCAGATTACCTATGGATGTACTGTTTTTCTTGTCATAAACAAAAGAAAGAAACTGAAGCAGTGGAGACTTCTATGTCAAGTTCTTTAGGCAGTAGTACACGATGGGTTAACTTTTAAGCATCAGTAGACAATCACAGTTTGTCTTCTCATCTCTGAACCCTTGCACTATCAATGACTACATGAAACATACTCCATGAAACTGACAATGATATTGCATTATTCCAGGAGGGAAGATACGTTATGGCAATCTGAACATTGTTCACCTGTCCGTGAAGAGCACTATGTTACAACAACTCTTCTTAAGATGACTCTTCCTTTCATAGAGATCTGTACACAACCACACATTAGACCTATTGATGTTTGTAGAGTACTTTTTATGATTGTTCCACTCCTAGATGTCTGGCAATATGATATTATGTCTCTACTGAGCCATGTGTATTTGTTTTGCTTGTTTCTCTTCTCTAACTTCCATGCCTTTATCTCTATTCTTGTCCTCTCTGATCGCTTATCCTTTCATTAAATTCTGATCGCTTATCCTTTCATTAAATTATATACTTAAAGTTATCTGGAGATTCTGACGTCACTATTGCAATAAACATTGAAATAAGAAATTTCATCTGGGAAAGGCCTTTTCTAAAAGTTAATTTAAAAACTGTTATCTATGTCTGTTACTCTTTAAAAAGTAATAATTATGCATACTATTTCAATTGCCTGTAGGCTTCTATAGGTTAATTATTTGTTATTTTCTAATTCACTATGTTTCTGCAGTTCTCGGAGTTGCTGGGGTTGCCAGATAACTGATGCAGGGCTCTGTCAGATAGCTTTAGCAAAGTGTGCGAGCAGCCTGACATCTATATCCTTGTGGGGAATGGCAGGGATCACTGACAAGGGTGTAATTCAGCTGGTACTAACCTTTCAATTACTTCAACACAGTAACTATTTATGGGTATTATATATAACTCAAGGTCACAGCTGTCACTGAGATTTGTCACATCATATTTAGAGTTCAACATCTAACGTTGATGCCATGAATTTTTGTGTTTGTCTGTTCCGTACAATTTATATGGTCGTTTTTCACATCTTTCGTTCAAATTCAGTTCAACAAAAGCACAAGATGTTAGATAACAATACAGTGATCGTCTAATAGGTTGTGGAACTCTAAAGGATTTGTGTTGATATTCCTCTTCAGTTTATTGAACTTCTTTTGTTTTAGGAAGTAGATATTTATGATTGTATTATTGCTGAATCGACATCCCTAAACTAAAGTTTGCATAGTATTGCTGGTCTAGGAATCCATAATGTCTGAACTTGTCATATGTAATTTGATCAGTTTGTTAAGGTTGGTGTTACTGTTGACTGAAAACATTAGTAAATTCTAATACGAACTAATGAGTTTTTGTCTCGCATCCGGTTAAAAAGTATCCCAGGTAAGGAATATTTGGAGGTAAGGTTTAGTCCTCCATTGGAAGTGGCCTGGGAATTTAAGTTCTTCATACGTGATTGGGATTGAAAACCAATGGTTGATCTTTGGGTCAAAGTGGTCTTAGTCTATTATTAATTTCTCTTAGTCTTGGCCTTATGGGACAACAATGGTCTAGGTAGGAGCCAAAATGTTAGCTTTCTCTTAAACTCAATGTTAGTCAAAGACATAGTTACCGAACACTCTATACATAAGTGGGACACTCGTGTCTGGGGAACCTAGTTTCTGACACGGACACCATACCATATCAAGAAAAAATAGGGAATCATTTCGGTACTTTTAGGACAGGGTATTCATAATATTCATGCACTGCCCAAAGATACTGCTAAGTTGTATGGAAAAAATCATTTGATACTAGATTTTGTTGTCTGAAAGATCAAAAAATTAAGAGCTAGGGGTGTTGATGATCTATCACCGATCAAATAACAAAGAAACACCGAGTTGAAGACTTGGCAGCAGAAGCGGAAGCGTAGAAGTTCTACCACTAGCAAGCAATCACCACATAACCAAAGAATACAAGATTTAACGTGGTTCGGGAATGTGCCTACGTCCACGGGGAGGAGGAGAGAATTATTTATTGAAAACAGAGAAGAAAATATAAGAGTTTCAATGACATCTCTCTCACAACTCTCAATGATGGAATTCTAGATTTCTCTTGAATTCTTGACGCACCACCCAGGATGATCCTAGTCTAACACGAACTCAAATCAGCACCTCCTCAGAGAAATAAGAAACCTGTATCCAAATTAAAACATGAGACATATTCGTATTAGGAAATTGTCAAAACATGAATTCTTCTTCAATGAATATGAGGACAAATTCGTATTAAGAAACTGCCAAAAAACTGAATTCTTCTCCAATGAATATGAGGACAGATCCGTATTAGAAAACTAGCAGAACCTGAATTTTCTCTAATGAATATGAGGCACCCCAAATACTAACAATCTCCACCTTGACTCATATTCATTGAGTCCCTCCGTAGAAATTGGCCTCTGCGTCATTTGCCTTCCTTTCTTCCCCTTTCGTGACTTCACATGGCTCTCTTCCAAGAGCCCGTTCGCCACTTTACCTTTGGAGAAACTTGATGAAGTTTATATATGCTCTGAACTTCTCCACCGGGATGGTCTTCATCATCATATCTGCTGGATTCTTCTTCATGATGATGTTTACCAAATCGATCACCTTATCATCCATGACCCACTGGCGTATTTTGTGATACATCACATCAATGTGCTTCGTCCGCTTGCAATACATGTGATTCTTAGCGAGATAAATCGCACTCTGGCTGTCGCAGTGAACTCGAACTGAATCCTGTATGATACTAAATATCTCAACCAATCCTTTTAACCACAAAGTTTTCTTTGATACCTCAACTGCAGCCATGTACTCTGCCTCTGTCGTTGAAAGAGAAATTGTATCTTGCAACTCTGCCTTCCAACTAATGATGCACTCAGTTACTGTGAACACATAACTCGTCGTAGATCTTTACTGATTAAGATCTTTTGCATAATCTGCATCAACATAGTCTTGTAGTAACCTAAGCTTTCTGGTTTTCAATCTCTGAAACACCAAGTCTAGTCTCGCAGTCCCTCGCAGATATAGTAGCATCCACTTTACTGCTTCCCAATGTTGCTTTCCTGGACAACAATGTTGCTTTCTTGGACTTGACATGAACCGACTTAATATACTAACTGCATAGGCTAAGTCAGGCCTAGTGCAGACCATAGCATACATGAGTGATCCCACCGCACTAGCATATGGTTCTCGAGACATCTCCTCCTCCTCTTCTGGTGATTGTGGACACTGCTTGAAGGATAATTTGACGTGACATGCTAAAGGAGTGGTGACTGGTCTTACTTCTGCCATGTTGAATCTCTCCAACACCTTGAGAATATAGTTCTCCTGGGATAGCCAAAGTCTTCCTGAGCCTCTGTCTCGAGTGATCTCCATACCTAAGATCTTCGTGGCTTCTCCCAAATCTTTCAGGTCGAATTTCTTCTTGAGCTGAGCTTTAAGCTTCTGAACATGTGTCTTGTTTCTCGCAGGAATTAGCATATCATCCACATATAACAGCAAATATGTCAGATCATCACTCTGTTTGAAATAGACACAGCTATTATACTCACACCGGTTGTATCTGGCCTTGATCATGAAATAGTCGAACCGTTTGTACCACTGCCTGGGAGACTGCTTAAGTTCATAGAGGGACTTCTTTAGAAAACACCTTACTTTTTTACCTTCTTGAATATAACTTTCAGGTTGTTTCATGTATATCTTCTCCTCCAGTCATGCAAAAACGCTATTTTAACATCTATCTGCTCCAACTCTAGATCAAACTGAACAACTAGCGCCAATAACATCCGAATAGATGTATGCTTGACTATAGGAGAAAAAATTTCATTGTAGTCAATACCCTCTTTCTGAGCATATCCTTTGGCAATGAACCTTACTTTGTACTGCTCATTGTCCTTCTTGCGAAAGACTCATCTGCAACCTATTGCCTTGGAGTCCTTTGGAAGATCGACTAATATCCATATTTAGTTTCTGTCTAAAGATTCCATCTCTTGTTCCATGTTTATAATTCACTTGTTGTGGTCATCTGCTTCGATCGCTTCCCTATAACTCAGGTTCTCCTGTTTCTTTTACTAATGCGAAAGAGACATGATCATCATCCCAGCCATACCTTGTTGGTGGCACTGAAACTCTGACTGACCGTCTCAACGGTCTAGCTTTCTCTTGAATAGCCTCCTGGTTGTCTCCATTTGGATATGAGTTCTTTTCTGACCCTTCAGGCCTTTTAAGGCTCTGTGAGAACTCAACTTCCTTTTCCTGAGTGTGCCGAACTGTCTGAAGCCTCACCTTGCGCTTTATCCTTCGTCTCTGACTTTTCTCGCAATATTGATTCTTCGTCAAAGACCATATCTCTGCTAGTAAAAACGCTCATTTTCTCGGGATCCCAAAGTCTGAAGCCTTTGACTCCTTTGGTGAACCTAATGAAGATACGCTTCTTAGATTTAGACTCCAGTTTGTTCTTTTTCTGACTATCAACCAAATTATACGTCAGGCAACCGAAAATCCTTAAGGTTGAATAGTCCACAGACTCTCCTTACCATATCTCCTCTGGGATCTGAAGATCAATAGCTGTTGATGGTGATATGTTTACCAGATAACTCGCATGATTCACCGCCTCTGCCCAAAATTCTTCTGACATGTCACCTGTAATCTGATATTGCAGGCACGTTCTGTAAGTGTCCGATTCATGCGCTCTGCTACTCTGTTTTGTTCTGGTCTCCCTGATATACTTAGCTGGTGTTTGATGCCCATGCTTGCTAAGTAGTCCTTGAATTCTTTGGAGGTGTACTCGCCTTCATTGTCGGACCTCAGGACTTTCACCTTCTGCCCTGTCTGATTTTCTATCATATTTTTTCACTCCTTGAATTTCTGAAATACTTTCTATTTCTGCTTCAAGAAGTATACCCAAACTTTTCTTGAAAAATCATTTATGAAAGTAATATAGTATCTAGAAGCCCAATGGATGCTACTGGCGAAAGCCTCCACACATCCGTGCGAATGAGATTTAGTAAGCCCTTTGTCTTGTATTGTGATGTAGAGAAAGTTACTCTCCGTTGCCTACCTATAATGCAAAATTTACAAAGATCAAGTTTGCAATATTTGATACCTGATAGTGTACTCTTTTTGTGCAGGGCTTGAAGACCTCGCTCGCTCATGGGTCCAAGACGCATGTGCCAAATTATTGTAGTATCCTCCTCCTCTGTTACTGCTGAAGTATCACCAACAATAACGCTTCCTGTCAACTTGTACAAGTTCGTTATTCGTTCTCCTTTCAGAATCGTCATGGAGCCTTTAGTAATTTTGATTCTTCCATCCGCACTAGAAAACTTATACCATCGAGCTTTCAAACTCCCAAAGAGAAAACTATTCTTTAAACCCTGAATGTGTTGACCGTTCGTGAGGGTTCGAACCTGTCCATCAAACATCCTCATACGGATATTGCCAATATCAACAGTCTTACATACGACATCGTTCTCCATCAAGACAGAGCCTCCATCATAAGGCTTGTAAGTACTGAACCACTCCCTTTTTGAGCACATGTGGTATGTGCACCCCGAGTCAAGTAACCAAGCATCGAGTATTTATCTTTTTCCGACTCAGCCGTCAAGACATCACATGCATTCTCATCTGTTTCTTCGACAACCCTAGCTTGATTGACTTTCCACTGGTACTCGCCTCATCAGAATTTTTATCGCCTTTTTTCTTCTGTATCTCCTTGTATTTCATACAATTTTTCTTGATGTGCCCTGGTTTCTTACAAAAGTAGCAAGAAAAACTATTAGAAAGTCTCTGGATCCCTTTTAGATCCCCTACTTTTTGATCTCCCCTTCTGACTCTTGACAAACAATCATGTGGCCTCCTCCGTAGAATCTGTCTTTTTCATTAGCTTGTTGTTCTGGAGCATCTGCCTGACATCTTCTAACTCTAAGGTCTTCTTATCATACATGATGGTGGTTGCTAAGTGGTTATAACTTGATGGAAGAGAAGAGAGTAACATAAGAGCTTTGTCTTCTTCTTCTTCTAGTTTAACCTCTAAAGCTAACAAGTTACTTAAAATTCTATTAAAAGCATTGAGATGTTGCAGAATAGACATAACTTCTTTCATCCGAAGGCTGTATAACTGCTTCTTCATGAAGAGCTTGTTTGACAAATTCTTCGTCATGTAAAGGCTCTCCAGCCTACACCAAAGACCAGCAGTTGTCTCCTCGTTCATCACGTTGTAGAGGACCTCATCTGATAGGCATAATATGATCGTCGCCTTTGCGCGAAAGTCAATGTTGTTCCACTCATCATCTTCCATCTACGATGGTTTCTTCTCAATATCAAATAGGACCTTGTGTGTGCCCTCCTTCACGAGGAACGATGTTACTCGCATCTTTCACAACAGAAAGTTAGACTTGTCGTCGAATTTCTCCACCTCGAACTTAGTTGTTGTTGTCGTCTTGTAAGGACTCGGGGCACCATCCCAAAAGACTAGCTTTTTAGGTGGAGTAGCCCAAATCTTTATAAACCCAAGACTATCCCGATGTGTGACTATTTGTTTGACCCAAAATCTCAACAATCCCCTCTCGATCAAAGAGTCTTCTTGTAAGCTCATCTTCACACTTAGAAGACATATGCTCTACGAGATTCTTTTCAGTGCATTTCAGCACACGCCTTACGTGAAGCACAACTTTCAGCTTATTGCTCTTCTTCACCGCATTTGCAGGCACGTCTTACGTGAATCAGGACTCTGCTGTCAATCTCAAGAGCCCAAATTAGCTTTATAGGGACTTTATGGCGCCTTTTTGCGCCCTGAAAATTAAGTAGGTTTTATCCCCCCTCAGACAAAGAGTCCAGAGCTTTCTTTTATAGATCCAAGTTTAATAAAGGCAAGTTCGGGGCATGGCTCTTATACCACTTGTAAGGACTCGGGGCGCCATCCTAAAAGACTAGCTTTCTAGGTGGAGTAGCCCAAATCTTTATAAACCCAAGACCATCCCCATGTCTAGCCAATGTGGGACTATTTGTTCGAACCAAAATCCCAACAAGGGGAAGATATTAAAATCCCATTTACATACAACCAAAGTCCTAAAAAGATTTTTACATTGATTTAAAATATACATAAATTTTAGAAAAATAATTACTAAGAATATGCATTGAAAATATATATTAAAAATTATATTTAGATAATAAATTACATTCCAAAATGTTCTATATGGCTATTCCTTTTTTGTAATGGCTTATCCCTTGCATTTTTTATAAAAATTTCTAAATTAGCTTGAGAAGTTTTCTGTAAGTTCAATCTTGATGTATATAGATCCAAGGATATTAACATATATAGACACCCATATAAATTTATATGTATATACAGATGTTTCCCATGTTTTTCGGGATTGTGTGTCCCGTACTCATATAAGTACCGTTTCCTGCTCCGGTGTCTTGTGTTGGTAACTATGGTCAAAGATGCTTTTATATGAACATTGAAATTTTGGGTGAAGTCACACTTTCTTAGGAAATTATAGAATCACTGAGAAATGGTGTCTTAAACCTCTATATAGGATCGCTGTGTGTAACCTGCATGGAATTACTACAATGTACTATGATAGCCCTTGGATGGTAGATTTTTTGGCATGATTTTTGAGGGGGGAAAAATCAATACCTTCCTGCCAAAATTCTATCATCCAGGAAGGTTTTGATTTGATCCAGGATCTGCTTTGGACACTAATGCTTAGTTAGTAGATCATATCAGTCTCATCTTCAAGTCCACTTTTTCATTAGAGTTTTGACATGTTATTCTCATACTAAATGACCTAAAATTCAATGTTTTTCATGTGTGAGGATATTCAATTGGCTTTTGCGCCATCGGCCATCCATGGGAAATTACTCCAATGTTTGTCTCATCCAACACCCATAAGGACTATGGTAAATACCTTCATGGGATTCTCAAGTTTCTTGATATTTGGATGAAATTCAGCCAAGGCCGTGTTTTAATCAACGCATCATGAACAGATCTGAAATGGCTGATATAAATTGGGTTTATCAAGGAACCTTGGTTCTATAAATTGACAGAGCCTTCTCTTTCTCATGTTGATTTACCCAGGAATTTGATACCACCTTAAAAATGGTTGATGATAGCTAATGTGAAGACTTTGCCAAGATTCAAACACGATTCCTTCTTGATAGGAAAGGTTTTAGATGATGTTGTTGTTGTTGTTACTACTGGTGATGATTGTTTGGTACCCATGTTATGGTTATGTATCTAGAAATAAATACCTATTTCCTACGGAAATCATCTGTTAGTCTGCATTTTGCTCTTTGCAAAAAGTCCAGGGTTCGACCCATTATCTGTCCATTTTCTTGTTGTACATTGCCCAGTTCTTTTCTATGATACGTGCTATGAATCTCTTGAATAGTTTAAGAGACCAAAACTTTGAGCAGTGAAAAAAAGGTAGGATAAGCCGGTCTGGTAATATCCCAAAAAGGGTAGAAGAATATAATTAATATGTTGAATCTGACATTTGGTATTTGGAGGAACCCTAGATTAGAAAGATCAAATTAGCATGATGACTACATGTCTATGAGATATATACTAATCTAGATGGCACACTGAAATCCTTTTACTTCTTTGATAATATAAAGGCAGTAAACTAAAGTGACAAACCCCAAGTTACAAATTTTCCCTGCTTAGGCAAGGGTACTGCCTGGTCCATGTAAAACTCTGCTGCTGGAAACTCTGTTGAGGAAGTAGCACACAATTTTATTCCTTGCCAGTAACATAGCCAGGATTTATACTCTTTAGGGAAACGAATTATAGATGAAAAGTAATAAAAAAATTTGGAATTTTTTTTTGTTATGTTGTTTTTTATCCTTTATTTTCATCTTCTTAATATTTGTATTTCCACGCAAACTTTTGCTTCTTTGTATAGTATTCATTTTAGGACATATACCTGAGGAAGTTGCCTGTGCTAAAGAGGAGCACAGGTTCATTCCTTGGTGGCGTGACTTCTTTACCTTCTTTGAAAAAACAAGAAAAAGAAAGTAAATATACCCTTCTTTCTAATAGTT
The DNA here is from genome assembly GCA_038442645.1 of Agave tequilana. Classification (NCBI taxonomy): domain Eukaryota; kingdom Viridiplantae; phylum Streptophyta; class Magnoliopsida; order Asparagales; family Asparagaceae; genus Agave; species Agave tequilana. The sequence goes on from JAVJIF010022455.1 coordinate 55,285, forward strand.
GGATCATTACGTTTCAGTAGAATTGGATTCCTTACACTTTATATTTTTTTGTTGATTTATATGTTTTTCCTTTTTGAGCTCGGTAACCACACATTCAAATGTTGGATATTTTCCTTTACTTTTCCAGCATCGCAGTTGGAATTATACACTGGGATATGGGAATGGTAACAGTTAACCTTCTTAGCTTCCAAATGCTCCCATTGCCTATCCACTGTAACTGCACTGGCATGATAACGTGTGTGAATGTTTGCTACAGGTCGCCACCGAGTCATACATATTCTCCCCCTTATACGTTGTTGGCTTGAAATCTTTGGATTATGTTACAATTCTACTTTGTACTTGTCATTTGCTGATGAAAGCTGTCCAGACAAACTGTTCTATTTTTACTTCTCATCTTTTGATTTTTGTGCAGGTTTCAAAGACTACTAATTTACGACATCTTAATATTGGTGGTACATTCATTACTGATGAATCTTTATTTGCAATTGCAAACAATTGCCCACATTTGAAGGTACATTTAGCAAGATGTTGCAATACGAGCTGTAGTATTGTTTAGGTATTAACCATTGCACTGAGATATTACTCAGCACTATAACCATTCAAATAAAATCTTGTCTATTTGTCAAAAGAAATTACTGTGGATCTCTAAGTTTAGTGATCAAAGTCAATTTCCTATTATTAGAACGGGAAAAAGTTTATTTATTCTTTTAAACTATTGCTCTTAATTTTACTGATTTAAGGTTGTATTGAGCAATAGGAGATAAAGCTTTTTCCACCTGGTTAATATTATTTTATAGTTAATTTCTGGATTAGTAAGATAACTATGTCGACTTCTAGTGGGAAACTTTACTATTATGATTAATTTACTCCTCAGTTATTAGCAGTTTTGTTCAACCACTAATTTTAAAAATATGATCTAGTTTTAGATGAATAGATTTAAACCCCTCTAATGTCTCTGATATGGCCTTATATGCAGAGCGAGATACATGCACATTCGGAGTTAGATATCTAAACTTGTATTCATTGTTCAGCCCTAGTGAGAGTCAATGAATAAAAGTTTTATGCAGTCGTGTTATGCATTCCTCAAATATAATAATAAAAATAATTCCGCATCCATGTAATACATATGATCCATAATTAAGCAGAAAAAGATATCTTAATCAATGTATCTTAGCTATAAACCATGAACCATTGTAGGGCTGGTGCACGACTTCAAGATTTTAAACTACAATGCCTAAGTTCTCTACTTGGACGTATGAGCTTCTTTTTGCTATATATCCAGCAGATAGTTCTGTGCTTGTACATTTACATTTGCAGACAGCACATTTCATGAGAGATTATGTACGTTTTCTTGTAAATCTCAATTATTGGATGTCAACTATTTCTTGTTCTCCAAAAAGGAAGGATATAATATGGTTGCACCTAGAAATGTTTTTGTTCTTCATTTCTCTCTTATCATTACTAAAGCTGATTGTGGGAAGTTGTCTCAAGACGCATACATAAAAAGTTTTCATAACATCGCTACATATCCAACGTGCAGGTGATCATCCTGTGGAGCTGCCGCCACGTGACAGAGAGTGGTCTCTTCATGCTTGTCAGCAAATGCTGCAGGCTTGAATCAATCAACGTTTGGGGCATGAGAGTACCTGTGGGCTGTTTTATGAACTTGCTCACCATCAGCCCAGATCTTGAGATCAAACACATGCCACTACTCCATCAAAACATGGGAGGTGTGCTGCCTGTTGCCTAAGCCCATTACAGTCAAACTGAAAGGCTGTGTACACATGTAGTGCGTATAGTTTTGTACATAATTCATGTTGGGTTAATTAATAAGGCAACTGGAAGATGTAAATTGACAGTAACTGACATCTTACAATGCCAAAAACAATGTGTGTATATATGAATTGTTCAGTGGCTGCAAGTTATTGGATGCATTAAGCTGAAGATTCTTAAAGCTGAACATTCCTTGAGAAAATTATTATGATTCTTGTACATTCTTTGCACAATGCTTCAGAGTGTTTTATTTCCCTGTACATTTTGAACTAAAATTATGAAGAAAGCTAGGAAATCTATCTCCTCTGTTTTGCAACTCTTGCAAGCAAAAATCTTGAGACATCAGAAAAAAGAAGAAGAAATGACCATCGAGAATCACTGCTGGCTCTGGTTCTTCAAAGACTTTCTTGTTGTCAGCAATTGTCCACAACCTTCCTTTTATAGTCTTCTTCTCTGACCCGCAACATCTTCCTCGCCATCTCCCTGTCGCCTTCTCCCCACTCTTCCTTCTTCTCAACCGACAACACCACCTCTGCTCTGGCTGACCTCGCCATCCCCTTGAATACCATCGAGCAGTTCATGCAGATTCTGTACATCACACCCAAGCAGTACTTGTCATATAGGGAGAGAGTGTATAATCTTAATGATGGAGTTTTTTAACTCCTTGGTGTGAGTTTGCATGAAGTGTTAGGATGCAATGGATACGTGAATACGCCAATAAGGAGCATCGATTTACTTTAACTGTTGACAGACCATCTTGGCTGTCGACAGAGCCCTGTCGACAGGCCCCATAGCTATCGATACGCATTTCCCTAGAGTTGGGACTGGTGCAGACTGGCTCAGTCTGTCGACAGGCCAACAACGCTTTGCCTCTGTGCGGTTTCCAAATTAAATTCATAGTTCATTTCTGATCCGAACTAAGAGTGATTTTTTCCCCTTATTTTCATGGACTTTGTGGCTATAGAGGGATATTGCCCTTATTGATTGTATCCTGTAATTGATTAATTTAAAAAAATCTCTCTCTCCTTCTGCCCCGAAGACGTATGCAATTATCGAACCTGATTAAATTTGTGTGTTCTCGCTTTCTTCCTTTTGATTGCTTGTTCGTGCAATTGGTGACTATTCCCTGGTGTATTATTGTTCTCTGTTGCTTGGGATTCCAGCAAGTCTTTCTTTAGCTTTACTAGCCACTTCAGAGATTGATTTCCCTTGTTCTTCATTCTGTATCTGACTGACTTGCAGAGTAGGATTTCAGCCCTATTTTTCAGCTTCTCAGCGAAGCTATCATTCTTGCTTGATCAGAAAAAGACTTTTCCATGCAGAGTTCCTGTCTTGATCTATTGAATCTGCCTGTTAAATCTGCCACTTAGGTAAGAATCGAGACTTAGTCTCTTCAAGGTTGAGCCAGTCTTGCCATATAGGTGGGGTCAAGACTGTGTCCCTCTGGACCAGTCTGGCCTAGCCATATAGGTGAGACTAGGACTTGATCCTTTTTGAGGCTTCTTCATCCTAACTGCCTTAGGCGGAGCTAAGACTTGACTTATACTGAGCTAGTCCATCATTACTGTGCAAAGAGAGGCTATCCTCTACTTAACTGAAGCACCACTGGATCGGATATGAATTGCTTCGCCCAAAGAATTTGACTTAGCATTTCATTTTTGCAGTTTTCTTTTGATTTAATGCTAATCTGTTTCCAGTTTGCATTTCAGTGAACTGTGCCCGCCAGTCTTTTATCTTGATGAAAGAGACTAGAGCCTGCTTCTTGATTTTCAAGTTGAAGCTTTGACCATAAGCGGGAGGAACATACTGGAGCAGCTGATGCGTGTTCCAAGAAGAGGTTGGCAGTTACTTATCTGAGATGATCCACTTCGGGAAGGGACTGGTAGTCGCTTATCCGAGATGATCCACTTCGGGAAGGGGCTGGTAGTCGCTTATCCGAGATGAACCACTTCGGGAAGGCGGACGTTACCTGTAAGGTCTTGGATCCTTCCTTTGCCAATTTTGATTATGGAAGATCCAGCTTTCTGGTGGCAACCAGTCCTTTGCCAATTTTAATCAAAGAAGATCCAGCTCCCAATCTCTTGCAATTTCATCAAAGAAGATCCAGCTTCTTGATGGAAAAATCTGCCATTAAGCGAAGGATTACGGCCTTGTGCAGGAAGACTTTTCGTGTCCAGTTGAGATGGTTCATCACCTCGGAAGTAGATAGAATGATTTGTCTGCCTTTGAAGCGATGATTCGGTTGTATGAAAGACCATCTTGATGTAATGTCAATGTATCTTCACATTTGAATCAATAAAAATGTTTATTTTTCGCTTGTCTACTTTGTTTCCCTTCTCTTCCTTTTGCATTTTGAAGGCAATTGGAATGGACCGGCGGAGGAAAGAAAGGTTCTTAGCGGAGCTAAACTTCCTGCGAAGTTAAAGACAGAATCCCAGCTAAATCAGGAACGAGCTTCCAGCGAAGCTAGCATGAATTTTCTGCGAAGTTAGAGCCGAGCTTTCAGTGGGGCTAAGGTTCATCTTTCAGCGAAGTTACTCAAACGTCGCATGAGGTCGACGCTGAACTCACGGCGGAGTTAGCTCTTAGCGGGGCTGAAGCAATGCTTCTCGGGAAGGCGCTTAGGTGCCGTTTCAAATTAATTTGAAACGACTGCCTGCGCTCCTTTCGAGGAGGCAAAGTTTAGGCAATTTTAAGCCTATAAAAGCCCGATCGGGCTGAAAGAGAAGAACCACTTCTCTTTGAATTTTCAGAGAACTCCAAATCTCTTCTTCTTCTTTCTCCTTCGTTTGGCAATTCAAGAACTTCTTCAGTTCTCCGGTGGCTCCCAAAAGACGACCAGGAAAAGAGGTATCAACCTCTACGACGGAGGGACCTTCTCCTCCTCCGGTCATCGAGCGCCCCATTGCGGGTAGGGATCTTTCCCTCTTATTCAGAGATTTTTATCTCTCTTTTTCAATTCCTGGCTATTCCATCTAGAACGATTCATTGTGATCCAGTGATCTCAGGGAGTTCAAGTCCCTTAATTTCCCTTGATTTCTCGATTGGGAATCTAAGAACCGAAGGGTTTCTTCTCCAAGCTTTTATGCGAAGCTAACCCTTAGGCGGTTCACATCCTGTCGAATGATAGGATGAGAAGCTAGCCTTCAAAGCGCAGCTGGAAAAGGACTTTAAAGCCCTTAAAATGATTTTAGGCAGCCGTGCTCTTTTGGCGAAGTTAGCTTCTGGGGCTCCTTCACGTTGAGGCCAAGCTTCCAGAGCGAAGCTAACACATATATTTTTTTTCTGCATCTTGCCTTCATGTGGAGTGCGGAGTTAAGCTGCAGCTGCGAAGCTGAGCTTCGGGGCGAGCTAAAGCTAGGCTTGTCTCGCTTGGGGAGGCGAAGCTATGCCTTAAAATTTTTTCTGGATTTGGCCTTCTCTCGCCAACTGAACTAATTTAGTTTCGTCTTGTCTCTGCAGTGCACTATACTCCCGGTCCTCTGAACAGTCTTTTTGGAACAGCTAGGGGGCTGGACGGCAATGTTAGCCTGCAGTTCCAAGGGCAGGCTTCACTATTCAGCGAGCGGAGCGCTCCCGGTCGGGATGCACTTATTCATGCCGGGGATCAGCACACCATGAGAAGCATCTTAACTACTGCTCCTCTTGAAGATTCTGACTGAAAAATCTATCGGAAGCCCGGTTTCATGTTTGGAGATGCAGCGCCAGACAACGATCACCAGCTGCTACCCAGAGAGGGGCAGTGGATCTTCAATATGGATGGAGAGAAGTATTATCTCCCATCTAGTAAGCGCCACTTTCCCTTGTCCTTCTTTCAATGTGTGACGAGGGCTCGAAAGATGCAGTGGCAAGTGATGCGGACTACTGATTCCGTTCACGTGGGGAAGTTGATAGCTCCGTCCCCCGGTTATACAAGGGTGGGTCCTCCTCGCTGCATATTGGGTCTCCACCCTGGGAACGTACTTCCGGACATCCCAGTGGGAGAAAATCCCGCGGTGGCTCAGACTTTTAGAAATCAGTTCTTTAAGGCTCATGGTAATTATCCAGCCACTGATTTCAGGACCCCTGGGTGGATTCGTCCCCCCAAGGCATGGTGGAGGGACTTGACTTTATATGTCCTTGCCCATTTTGAAGAGGATCTGGAGAGGCTGGGACTCTACGAGGCTGTCAGGGCGACTTGTTACGGCATTCAGATGAGCGTAGCGAACTTCTACGCCATTTTTGAGTTGTACTGCCCGGCTACAGGGACCTTCTTCACCCCTGTTGGCGAATTGGGCATGGCTTTGCACGAGATGTGGGAAGTCTCTGCTCTGCCTTTGGGGTCTCTCCATATGAAGAATATTTCCCGTGCAAGGCGGAATTAGCACTTTTGGAGAAGCAGGAGCTCGCCTTGTTTGAGACTTACCGGGAGTTGATGTGCCACCTTTACATTTGTTCAAGCATGCATGGGTGCCATAAGGGAGCTTCATGCAGTTTGAAGAGCTGGGGAAATTATTTGTTCCCTGACCTGGAAGGTACTTCCGAGGCGGCTCATTGTGGAGTTGTAGATGAGGACATCTTTCGCAGGATGCAGGAGCACTCTCAAGGGGATTTGATTTTGGAAGAAGACGATGGACCTTATGAGAAAGGTGATATTCTCTGGAGTTTTCATCACCAGGCTCGTCGACCGACGTCCCGGAAGGCACTTTGTTGGCCCAAAAGGTTACACTCTCCATTTGTTTAGAGTTTTGATGATAACAAAACAAATAAGAGCTATTTGGTACTAATTAGTTTGTTTAAAATAAGTTTCAGGTTAGTATCATATTTGGAGACCATTGCTAGCTTTTGCAAGACTTTCTAGGTTCATGGAGCAATGAAGGCTTATAGCACATCAAGAAAGGAACTTAGAAGAGAAGGCTCTAGCTAAAGCATTGCATGACTCAAGACTTCAAGATTGCTCAAGATATATCTTTATATTTGTTTCTAGTTTTATAGTTTTGTTAAAGAATAGCGAATAAGTTTGAAGCTCTATCACACACGTTTTTGCGCACATCTTGTTTCCAAAAATATTTCCTATAATATGTACAAAAATAGTTTGTATACAATCTTCAGCCTACAAACTCATTTTTATCCATTATATATATCTCTATTCAAAAACTATTTTGTTAAAAATCAAATTATCTTCAAGATTCTGTTTTTGTTTTGGCCTTTGACCTGAGCCGGTCGACCGGCCGGCCGGCCGACACTGTGCCAGGTTAAGTCGGTCGACCGTCCCTGTCGACCGAGGTTCTGGCAGCAGTGCGTATCCGTGTGCACGTTTAACGGTCGACCGGGCGGTCGACCGATACCTGCCTGACTGCAAGACCATTGCTCTCTGTATTTTTCGGTCGACCGGACGGTCGACCGAGAGCCGACAACGACTCTTATTTTTGTACTTCGGTCGACCGACCGGTCGACCGGAATAGCCGTTTGAACAGTAACGGCTATAATTTTAAGGCTGATTTATTTTGTCTTTTTCTCTCTAATAAAGGTTTAAATGTCATTTGCTGATCCTAATACTTTCTAATTAGCCTTAAGTGAGTTTTATCTTCTAACCCTAGCCCTCTACTATAAATAGGGGTGTTTAGGGAGAGATTGATTACAAGAAAAATTTGCAAAAGTTTCAAAAGTTTAAGGCATTCAAAAGAGTTTGATTTCTTGGTTTTTGTGCTGAAATTCTCTCTCATTTTCTGAAGTGTTTTCAAGAACTCTCTGATTTCTTTTTCTTTACACACAAGAGCTTCATTCCTACTCATTGTTCTCTAAGGACCTTTGTAAGGGAAGAGAATTTTGCAAGAGAGAGTTTGTGGTCTTTTGACTACTAAGAGATTGCTTGTATTTGAGATTGTGGAGTTGGGTACTCCGGTGAATTTGTAACATCTTTGTGATAGTGGAAGTGGTTGGAATCCTTCTGGGGAAGGCGGGGAAGTAGAGCTGGGTGCTCGAACCTCGATAACAATTCTCGGTGTTTGCGTTTGGTTTACTTGCACTTGATTCTTGCTTTACTTTCATTGTTACTATCACTTGCTTTCAATCTTCATTGTAATTTTCACTTGTTTCATACATCTTGTCAATCACAGTCCCATACAACAAGATTGCATTGTGCACCTCTAACTCATTTCAAGAGGAATCAGGAGGAAGGAGTTCAGAACCCTTTACGGGGTATTCGGCTCTTAGTCTTATTTTGGGTGATTGTTGCATCATATTTTTAAATTGTGCATTGATTAGCATTATCACCTATTCACCCCCCTCTAGGTGATTTTCAATTGGTATCAGAGCTTGGACTCTAGGTTTGGCTTAACATCCTTAGAGAGATCCTTAAAATTTGCTAATCAACATTTGCATTCCATTTGTCATCACTAGTAAACATGGCCGATAACATCAAAACCCCTCCTAAATTTGATGGATTCAACTTCCCTATTTGGAAGGTTAGGATGACTATCTTTTTGCAATCTTTAGGTAGCTTAGTAGCTAAATCCTTGACCAAACCTATGTAGTACCCGATAGTGATGAGAGCACATGGACCGACTTTATTTTTAGAGAATATGAGGCTAACTCCAAGGCCCAAAATTCCCTTCTAACCGCCTTGAATGAGGACGACCTTACACGGGTAATACATTGCCAATCCGCCTATGAGATTTGGCAACATTTGTTGGTCACACACGAGGGGACTTCACAAGTTAAGAGAGCTAAGATAGATCTCTTAAGGTCCCAATATGAATCTTTTAAAATGATTGATGATGAATCCATTGATTGCATGATTATAAGGTTTACTAAAATCACCAATGCTCTTTCTTCTTTAGGTGATGATATTTCCAATGATCAAAAGGTGCAGAAAGTGATTCGGGCTCTTCCTACATTATGGGAGATAAAGGCCACCACCTTGAAAGAATTGAACGACAAGGATGAAATGGACCTCATTAGTCTCATTGGGAACCTAAAAACCCATGAGATGGAAAAGAAGGCAAGAGAAGAGGCCGCTCCGCTAAAGAAGAAGTCCATAGCCTTCAAGTCTTCATCCACTCTTGAGGACGATGAAGAAGATGAAGAAGAAGATGAGGAGCTCTCCCTTCTTGTGCGAAATGTCAAAAGGTTGTACCAGAAGAACAAGCTCAACTTCCGAAGAAAATTCGAAGGCAAAGAGGAGAGAAGAATTATTTGCTACAATTGCCGAAAGCCCGGACATATCATGGCAGATTGCCCGGAATTCAAGAAGAAGATGACTTCCTCCTTCAAGCCAAAGAAGTCGGTTGAAAAGAAAGCCTATAAAGCCACATGGGATTCGGAAAGCGAATCCGAAGACGAGGTGGACCAAGCGAACATGTGTTTCATGGCAAACACACCTAAGGTAACCCCTCAACCTCTTGATGATGAAGAAGATGAATTAAGTAAAGAGGTGCTTGTACATGCTTTGTTGAGCTTTCAGAAACATATGATAATAAAAAGGTAGAATGCTCAAAATTGGAAAAGGAAGTTGCTTTTCTTAAAAATCAACTTGCTATTGTTACTAGAGAAAAAGACGAAATTTCTTCAAATCTCATTTCTACTCAAAATGAATTTAGTACTTACAAAATTGCATGTAAAGCAAAATTTCCTAAGATTGATGAAAAAGAAATTTCTTCTTTAAAAACTAAAATGGTTGATTTTGAAAGGTTTTGAAAGATTGTGCTTTTAACACAAAGAAACTTGAAGAAAAGTTTTCTAAAAAGCACACTTCTCATATTAAAGATTCTCATGTTAAGATCCCTCATGCTCACACTACACACCACATTCATGCTAAATCCACACATGCTCACAAGTCTCACACTCACTATGCTTTTAAATATGGTAGAGTGCATAGATGCACATATTGTGGTAAGAATGGACATTTGGCTAAGTTTTGTTATGACCAAGTAAATAGATCAAATAATCTTGTTTGGGTTCATGGAACTAACTCTTTAGGACCCAAGAAAATGTGGGTACCAAAATCAAGTCCTAAATTATTTGATGTAGGTACACACCAAGGTTCCAAGACGTAGGAAGCGGTGGTACCTTGATAGTGGTTGTTCAAGACACATGACATGGGACATCAACAACTTTACAACCCTATCAAGGTACATGGAAGGTGGCATCGTCACTTTCGGGGATGACTCCAAGGGAACTATCATCGGTATAGGTAACATTCAAATTGGTGCATCTCCTATTATAGAAAATGTAGCTCTTGTTGATGGTTTGAAGCATAACTTGCTTAGTATTAGTCAACTTTGTGATCGTGGACTTAAAAGTTGTTTTTGATGATTCTTCTTGCAAGATTTTTGATGTTAAAACCAATGATTGTATTCTCACCGGTTTTCGTGACAATAATGTTTATATCATTGACATGCTTAATTTGGATTGTTCTACTAAATGCTTGAATGCTTTTGATGAAAATTCTTGGCTTTGGCATAGAAGATTAGGACATGCATATTTTAACCATCTTTCTAGGATTAATTCTAAGGAATTGGTGAAGGGTATACCTTACTTGAAGTTTGAGAAAGACGCATTTGTGGTGCGTGCCAACTTGGGAAACAAACCAAGTCTTCCTTCAAACTAATCAAGGATATCATGTCAACTAGACCATTAGAATTAATTCATATGGATCTTTTTGGACCAACTAAAACTAAAAGCTTAAATGGTAGTAGATATGCATTTGTTTTAGTTGATGATTTTTCCCGATTTACTTGGGTTTTCTTTTTGGAACACAAAGATCAAACTTTTTCTCATTTCAAGATTTTTCGAAAAAGGGTTGAAAAAGAAAAGGGTTTTTCGATTTTGAAAATAAGGAGTGATAGAGGTGGTGAGTTTGTTAACCAACTCTTCATGACTTATTGTGATGAAAATGGAATCAAGCATGAAATGTCTTGTCCTAGGACTCCACAACAAAATGGAGTTGTAGAAAGGAAAAATAGAACACTTCAAGAGATGGCTAGGACAATGATAAGTGAATATGACCTCCCTCAATACTTATGGGCCGAGGCCGTAAACACCGCATGCTATATTTCGAATCGTATTTATTTGTGTAAGAATTCTTCCAAAACATCTTTTGAAATGTATCATTCTAGAAAACCTAATGTTACATATTTCAAAGTTTTGGATGCAAGTGTTTTGTTTTGAATACTAAAGATAACTTGGGTAAATTTGATGCTAAGGCTTATGAAGCAATCTTTATTGGATATTCTACTACTAGCAAAGCTTATAGAGTATTCAATAGATCTTCACTTACCATTGAAGAATCCATGCATGTTAAATTTGAAGAATCTAATGTGGTTGTTGAGAATGTTGTAGAGATTGACCCATTAGGTGAAGACATGGAGAGACTATCCTTGAAGGACTCACCCACTCAAGAAGATAAGCAAGAACCAATTGGTGATGTTCAAGAGGATAAAGAGGAAAGCTCTCAACCGCTTCCTAAAGATTGGAGATACGCTATAAATCACCCCAAGGAACTCATCTTAGGTGATGTCTCTAAAGGGGTAACAACTCGCTCCAAGCTCCATGACTTATGTGGTAACTTTGCTTTCATTTCTCATTTTGAACCCAAAAGCATCCTCGAAGCCGAGGCGGACTCATATTGGTTGCTAGCCATGCAGAGGAACTCAATCAATTTGAGCGCAACCAAGTTTGGCACCTTGTTCCTAGGCCCCACGATAGACCAATAATTGGTACTAAGTGGATCTTTAGAAACAAGATGGATGAGTCTGGTAATGTCATTAGGAATAAAGCTAGGTAGTGGCCCAAGGTTACACTCAAGTTGAGGAATTGACTTTGAGGAGACCTTTGCACCCGTAGCACAGCTTGAAGCCATACGGATGACACTAGCTTTTGCATCTTTAAAAATTTTAAACTTTTTTAAATGGATGTGAAAAGTGCATTTTTGAATGGTTTTATAAATGAAGAAGTTTATGTTGAACAACCTCCCGGTTTTGTTGATCATGTTCATCCTAATTTTGTTTTAAACTTGATAAAGCTTTGTATGGATTGAAACAAGCTCCAAGAACTTGGTATGAAAGGCTTTCTAGTTTTCTCATTTCAAATGATTTTGTTAAAGGCAAAGTAGACACAACTCTTTTTACTAAGCATGTTGATAATGACTTTTTAATTGTGCAAATTTATGTTGATGATATAATTTTTGGATCTTCTAATGAGTTTTTATGCAAGGAGTTTGAAAAGGTTATGCAATGTGAGTTCGAAATGTCTTCCATGGGTGAATTGAATTTCTTTCTTGGACTCCAAATCAAGCAATTGCAAGATGGGAACTTCATATGTCAAGCCAAGTACGCAAAGGAACTCATAAAGAAGTTTGGACTTGAAGACTCTAAAGTTTGCAACACTCCCATGGCAACTACAACCAAGCTTGATAAAGATGACCAAGGTAAAAATGTTGATATTAAATTGTATAGAAGCATGATAGGTAGTCTTTTGTATTTGACGGCAAGTAGGCCGGACATAATGTTTAGTGTGTGTCTTTGTGCTAGATTTCAATCGTGTCCCAAAGAGTCCCATCTTATTGCGGTAAAACGCATTATTCGTTATATTAAGGGCACAATTGGAATGGGTCTATGGTATCCGAAAACCGGAGATTTCTCAATGACGAGTTATTCGGATGCCGACTATGCGGGTTGTAGAGTAGATAGAAAGAGTACTAGTGGGACATGTCAATTTCTTGGTAATTGTCTTGTTTCATGGTCCTCTAGGAAACAAAATTCCGTAGCTCTCTCAACCGTCGAGGCGGAGTATGTTGCCGCGGGGGCTTGTTGTGCACAAGTCCTTTGGATGAAACATACTCTCCTTGACTATGATTTGCATTATAACCATATAAAAATATTTTGTGACAATACTAGTACTATACACATGACTAAGAATGCAAATCAATATAGTAAGACCAAGCACATTGAGATTAGATATCACTTTCTTAGAGATCATTTTGAGAAAGGAGATATAGATAATGATTATGTTTCTACGGATTTGCAACTTGCCGATATTTTCACTAAACCACTTGATTTTGCTAGATTTTCATTCATTTGTGGTGAACTTAATGTTTGTGTTATTGAATAAAAATGTTTTCATAAACCTTTTTGATGTATGACAAAAAGGGGGAGAATGAGTTTATATATGGAAATATGGGTTCATATGGTTTTGGTTCCATATGAGTTTATATATGTTTTTAGTTTTTGATGTGTTTTCATGAATTCTTGTAATTTGAGTTTAAGTGATATATGAAATATGGGTTCATATGGTTTTGGTTCCATATGAGTTTATATATGTTTTAGTTTTTGATGTGTTTTCATGAATTCTTGTAATTTGAGTTTAAGTGTTTTGCAAGTGTTTTATATTCTCATGGTTTTTGGTTACATAATATTTACTTGCAAATTACAAATTACATTATTTTTCTTTGTTTAATATAACATAATTTGAGGGGGAGCTTTCTCCTCCCCTTTATTTTTGTTCATAGCCTATTTGTTTTGTCATCATCAAAAGGGGGAGATTGTTGGCCCAAAAGGTTACACTCTCCATTTGTTTAGAGTTTTGATGATAACAAAACAAATAAGAGCTATTTGGTACTAATTAGTTTGTTTAAGATAAGTTTCAGGTTAGTACCATATTTGGAGACCATTGTTAGCTTTTGCAAGACTTTCTAGGTTCATGGAGCAATGAAGGCTTATAGCACATCAAGAAAGGAACTTAGAAGAGAAGGCTCTAGCTAAAGCATTGCATGGCTCAAGACTTCAAGATTGCTCAAGATATATCTTTAGATTTGTTTCTAGTTTTATAGTTGTAACACCCCGCTCCCAGAATACGTACTTAGTTGCGTATTCAGATTTTTCGATTGTATTTTTCGATTTACTTCCTGTATTTGTTTTGTATTATGAATTGTTTATATGATCGTTTTGTCTTGGATCCGGATTCGTGGACTCAGAGTCAGCCCTAGTCTGAACCGAGGACCCGATCCTAGTGTATTACTCAATTTGGTCTTTCCGGTAATCAGATTTGACCGATTTTAGTTTCAAATATTATTTTCTTATATTTTAGATTTTCTATGATTTTCTGGAATTTTTCTGAATTAAAATGGAAAATCTTCAAAACCGGTGTCGACCAGCACCGCTGACCGACTTCTGGATTTTTAATTTCCAAATAGAGTAAATTTTGAGAAACCGCTTTCACATATTTTCTTAGAATAATATTTACTATCTTAATTCTTTTTTGGGCATTTTCAGAATTTATCGGATTTCTACCAGATTCGGTGCCGACCGATATTGGCGGCAGATTCCAGGATTTTTAATTTAAAAACTATAAAGTATTTCTTAAAACGAATTTCACCATGATTCTTAAAATAATATTCTTGATTTTTGAGAATTTTTGCGGGTCGTTCCGAGATACTTGATTTCGGGACGATTTCAGTATTTTCCCGAAAGATTTCCGCATCCGCAACTGAATCCCGGGAATCCGCCACTATCATTATTTTACTTTTTCTTCCAAGAGAATATCTTCTCTTTTCATTGTCTTTTCCTTTTTCCTTTTCCTTTCCTTCCTTTTTCTTTCCACCAAATTCTCCAACCTTCTCCATTCTTCCATTTCTTCCACCAAAATATCTCCACCTCCACAAATATCTTCTCCAAAAATATCCCACTCCTCTCTCATCACCATAGCCGGCCAAGTGGCCAAGAGAGACACCTAACCCTCCATTTTACAAAAACCCCCCTCTCTAAATATTTTTACACCTCCTTCACAAATCCAAATCCTATATATACTTTTCCTTCTCCTTTCTCCTTCATTTTTCACTTCACTTCACCAAAGCCTTAACCTCCACCAACTCCTCCTTCATCTCCACCACAACAACAAACACTCCAACCTCTCCAACTCTCTACCTTCATCTTCTTCTTCCTCCATCTCCATTAAAACCACCACAACTCCAACAACTCCACCAAAGCTTCCACCTTCACCTTTACCTTCTCCAAAAACCACCATCATCAAAACCTCTTCACAAAACCACCATCCATCATCTCCTCAAGGGCCGGCCACTCCTTTTGGATTGGGGCCGAGCTCCTTTTCGTCGTCCGGTGATCATTCCGGTAATCGTTCACGATTATTCTGGTGATCATTCCGGCTCCGGTGATTATTCCGGTAATCGTCTATGATTATTCTGGTAATCATTCCGGTGACAATTGCAAACTCTCCGATGGATTATTCCGGTAATCGTTCACGATTATTCCGGTAATCATTCCGGTGACAAGTGCAACTCTCCGTTGATTATTCCGGTAATCGTTTACGATTATTCCGGGACAAACACTATCATCACCACTACCAAAGAAATCACCTTCCCTCCTCTCTGTTTTATTCCTGACGCGGATCTCAAACCCCGCGTCTAGGCAATTCCTTAACACAATTCGTGCGTTCCTGTATTGATACGACGCGGAGCCCATGCCCGCGTCTTGTGTTAACGTGACGCAGAACCCACGACCGCGTCTGCGTTCTCCTCGCGTCCTGATTTGAACGCGGGTCTCGAACCCCGCATTTGTGGCTCCCACGCAACGCGACTCCCGCGTCTGTGATTCCTGCGTCTGCTATTCCCGCGACGCGACTCCCGCGTCTGCGACCCCCGCGTCTCAAAAACCCGCGTCTCCCTGTGTCTCTTTCTCTCTCTAGGTCTCTCTCTCTTCTCTCTCTAACACTTTCTCTCTCTAAAAATATTTTATATTTTATTATATTTTATGGCGCGTGTGCAAGTTCCGGGGATTTCGGAGGTTTCGGACTTTTCGGCATTTCCGGTGATTTAGGCGAGTGTTCTCGCTCTCGCCTCCATTTGGGTTTCCCCGCTTCGTCGGGTCGACATGTATTTTACTTCATGTTTTCATGTATCATGTATTGGGCTGAGTCCCTGTATTTGTGTATGGCCGAGTGCCAATGACTGGACATGTATTGCTCTGTGACGAATGCTTGTATTACGGTAGTTTATTTATTGTTCATGTGGTACTGACATTGCAGGTCTCTCAGCCTTTAACCTCCGGTCACTCACTATCTCGAAAGGGAAGTGATTGGGGCCGGCAGGTCTCTCCGTTCTTCAGCCTCCGGTCACTCACTATCTCGAAAGAGAGGTGATTGGGACCGTCAGGTTTCCCAGTGCAGCCTCCGGTCACTCACTATCTCGAAAGAGAGGTGATTGGGACCGTCAGGTTTCCCAGTGCAGCCTCCGGTCACTCACTATCTCGAAAGGAAGTGATTGGGACCGTCAGGTCTTCGGCTCCGCCTGGTTATCATGTTCAGCGTCCAGCGCTTTACCACTAGATTCGTCTAGGCGAGATGCTGCCGGATTTTCTACTCGCACCTTAAGCCGAGTTGTCCCAGTAATCATGCCAGACGCTCCGGTGTTAAATACTGGTTGCTGTCTGTACACTCCAGCTTGCTCAGCTCCGCTTGATTGTGCTTAGCTGCTACTTTATCACATGACATGTACTTACTTGACATGCTACTATTTATCACTTGTTTGTATCACCTGTCAACTGATATGTTATCACCAGACATGCTACTACTTGGCAAGCCCCTTGTTATGACATGACTTGCCACCGGATTAATATCAATCTCTTGACATGACTTGTCACCTGCCTAATATCACCCTCCTGTCATGCTATCACTTGACACCCAGCATGATATACTTGACCTTGTGATTATCACGTTTACGGGAATCCTGCCTTGTTATCCTGTATTGTATACAGTGACCTGTTATCCTGAATGGAACTAAGTGCCACACGGAGCAAAGTGCCACATCACACTCGTGGTGGGGGCCACCTCTTGAATCTGTGGGGGCCACCTCTAGAATCCATCCCCTCAGAGCAAAGTGCCACATGGAACAAAGTGCCACACCACACACATGGTGGGGGCCACCTCTTGAATCTGTGGGGGCCACCTCTTGAATCTGTAGGATCACCTCCTGTCTGTACCTGATCTCCTGTTATGATTCTTGTTATGTACTCCTGAACTCCTGATCATGTCTTGTACCTGCTTTTCCCGTAAATTGATAATCACATATTAAATTATTATAAGACAACTTGCACCTGGTTTGGGGGAAACTGATGGGCCCTGATTAATCATGTTTATGGTGGTCTTATTGAGCCGCGCGTGGCCAAATACTTGAGGGATCACCTGGCGGCCACCAGGGATTCCGTGGGGTGTGCTGGCACCCCTACTCCTGATTATTCCTGCCGGGTATGCACACGCCCTAGGCCTATTTCTATGGGATCTGCGATACTCTATTCCTGTTCGGGCGACCATAAGTCCGGTACCTAGCGGTACGTTCCGGCTCAGCACCGGATACTCCTGAACCGTTGTCCCGGGCATGTACGGGGCCCATCCGAAACATGATTCATCGAACTTTATCAGTTTCCAAATAATGCTATATAAGTTGTGAGTGGAAGTATGTGGAATGGGACACATACTGAAGCCTGGAACTTAGACGGCTCCAATTATAATAAGATGCTAATATACAATTTGTTGTGCCGTTTTGTAACTCGGGTTGTATGTGCTTGGATTACGGTGACATGGGATAAAGGTATATAGATGAGGGTTTCCTTGTTTGGATTATTCCTTCGAGGTACTAGTCTCATGGGGCCGTAACCTAAGCTTGTACAATCGGTTTTGCTCGTAATCGGTTTTATTCGGTTTTATCGGTTTTTATCTGTTTTATGTTAGTTTAGGAGATATCTGGTATTGCCCTATCTACCTTACTTCTCTTATCTTATCATACCATGAGTAGTTCCTACTTGATATCACTTGTTTTATATCCACTTGCTCCTGCATGCTTACCTATGCTCGCCACTTGGCTTTCGTATCACCGCTCGCCTGGGGAGTTCTATCTGACTCCCCTGGATCCTCATGTCCAGGTCATGGAGCTTAGAGCGTGTGGATTCTCTCAGTGCTGATCAGAGTGCACAGCGGTAGCGTGGATCTCCAGCAGATAGTCCAGAGCTCTATCCTTCCAGGCTCCCTGTGTGCCTCTCGAGTTTTCCTTTTGTAAACTCGTGAGTGCCTGTGTACTGTTCATACTCGTACATCTCTTTGTAATATCGCAATTGCGCATATCAGTGATGTAATATTATTGTAATATTGGATCACCGCTGGTGATAACTTTGTAATTGTACTCATATGTTGGAATATATAATGCACCACTTGCTTCCGTACTCTGATTCTTGCCTGTACTGATGCTTAGCGTATATACGTGAGGGTATTTCTGACCTGCGTATATACGTCGCAGTAACGTCTCCGTACCCTCCGGATCGGGGCGTTACAGGGTGGTATCAGAGCTTAGGCTCTACATCCTCAGTACGTCCAGATGGCAAATTAATGGTAAAAAAATTTGCAACTGGAATACAAGAGTTCTGGTTATACATTCCAACTACAATGCAGAGTTATCTATTTTCTTGACCCTCTTTCCTTTGATTCCTAATCCCTCCTATCTTTTCCCTGTTTTGGTTTTTCGTAGCCTTATACCAACTTAAGATATGGAATGACTGGAGAGGTAGTGGCTGGTTCTGAATGAAGCTATGATATGATCTCTTCGGCCAACTCTATGAAGCTCGGGTATTCTCAGGATTGATCTCGAACGGGTTATCTTTCAGAAGTCAGTAGTCGGGATTCTCTACGGATATTCTATATTCTCGGCTATATCTTTCAGAGTGATTGATGCTTGGTATTCGGAATTCTTAATTATCGGTCTTCTTTATTCTGCTCAGGACTATCAGGGTTTCCTTTATCTTCAGTATTCTGGCTTATTCTCGGAGGGCTATCAAGTATGCAGTACAACTGGAATTCTATTGCACAGCAACGACATCAGTCAGTATTATTTGGTACCGTTCAAACATGTATACAGCCGGAAGTACGGAGGATGATTATTGTTCAGTCAAATTGAGAGCCCTACCTATAGTGCTTCATATCTTGATTGGTATAAATTCCACCTTTGTCCCCTTTGTGTTCATTTTAACCCTTATCGAAATTGCGAGGACGCAATTTTTTGTAAGGTGGATGGAATGTAACACCCCGCTCCCAGAATACGTACTTAGTTGCGTATTCAGATTTTTTGATTGTATTTTTCGATTTACTTCCTGTATTTGTTTTGTATTATGAATTGTTTATATGATCGTTTTGTCTTGGATCCGGATTCGTGGACTCAGAGTCAGCCCTAGTCTGAACCGAGGACCCGATCCTAGTGTATTACTCAATTTGGTCTTTCCGGTAATCAGATTTGACCGATTTTAGTTTCAAATATTATTTTCTTATATTTTAGATTTTCTATGATTTTCTGGAATTTTCCTGAATTAAAATGAAAATCTTCAAAACCGGTGTCGACCAGCACCGCTGACCGACTTCTGGATTTTTAATTTCCAAATAGAGTAAAATTTTGAGAAACCGCTTTCACATATTTCTTAGAATAATATTTACTATCTTAATTCTTTTCTGGCATTTTCAGAATTTATCGGATTTCTGCCAGATTCGGTGCCGACCGATATTGGCGGCAGATTCCAGGATTTTTAATTTAAAAACTATAAAGTATTTCTTAAAACAAATTTCACCATGATTCTTAAAATAATATTCTTGATTTTTGAGAATTTTTACGGGTCGTTCCGAGATACTTGATTTCGGGACGATTTCGGTATTTTCCCGAAAGATTTCCGCATCCGCAACTGAATCCCGGGAATCCGCCACTATTATTATTTTTACTTTTCTTCCAAGAGAATATCTTCTCTTTTCATTTCTTTTCCTTTTTCCTTTTCCTTTCCTTCTTTTTCTTTCCACCAAATTCTCCAACCTTCTCCATTCTTCCATTTTCTTCCACCAAAATATCTCCACCTCCACAAATATCTTCTCCAAAAATATCCCACTCCTCTCTCATCACCATAGCCGTCCAAGTGGCCAAGAGAGACACCTAACCCCTCCATTTTACAAAAACCCCCCTCTCTAAATATTTTTACACCTCCTTCACAATCCAAATCCTATATATACTTTTCCTTCTCCTTTCTCCTTCATTTTTCACTTCACTTCACCAAAGCCTTAACCTCCACCAACTCCTCCTTCATCTCCACCACAACAACAACCACTCCAACCTCTCCAACTCTCTACCTTCATCTTCTTCTTCCTCCATCTCCATTAAAACCACCACAACTCCAACAACTCCACCAAAGCTTCCACCTTCACCTTTACCTTCTCCAAAAACCACCATCATCAAAACCTCTTCACAAAACCACCATCCCATCATCTCCTCAAGGGCCGGCCACTCCTTTTGGATTGGGGCCGAGCTCCTTTTCGTCGTCCGGTGATCATTCCGGCAATCGTTCACGATTATTCCGGTGATCATTCCGGCTCCGGTGATTATTCCGGTAATCGTTTATGATTATTCCGGTAATCATTCCGGTGACAATTGCAAACTCTCTGATGGATTATTCCGGTAATCGTTCACGATTATTCCGGTAATCATTCCGGTGACAAGTGCAACTCTCCGTTGATTATTCCGGTAATCGTTTACGATTATTCCGGGACAAACACTATCATCACCACTACCAAAGAAATCACCTTCCCTCCTCTCTGTTTTATTCCTGACGCGGATCTCAAACCCCGCGTCTAGGCAATTCCTTAACACAATTCGTGCGTTCCTGTATTGATACGACGCGGAGCCCATGCCCGCGTCTTGTGTTAACGTGACGCAGAACCCACGACCGCGTCTGCGTTCTCCTCGCGTCCTGATTTGAACGCGGGTCTCGAACCCCGCGTTTGTGGCTCCCACGCAACGCGACTCCCGCGTCTGTGATTCCTGCGTCTGCTATTCCCGCGACGCGACTCCCGCGTCTGCGACCCCGCGTCTCAAAAACCCGCGTCTCCCTGTGTCTCTTTCTCTCTCTAGGTCTCTCTCTCTCTCTAACACTTTCTCTCTCTAAAAATATTTATATTTTATTATATTTTATGGCGCGTGTGCAAGTTCCGGGGATTTCGGAGGTTTCGGACTTTTCGGCATTTCCGGTGATTTAGGCGAGTGTTCTCGCTCTCGCCTCCATTTGGGTTTCCCCGCTTCGTCGGGTCGACATGTATTTTACTTCATGTTTTCATGTATCATGTATTGGGCTGAGTCCCTGTATTTGTGTATGGCCGAGTGCCAATGACTGGACATGTATTGCTCTGTGACGAATGCTTGTATTACGGTAGTTTATTTATTGTTCATGTGGTACTAACATTGCAGGTCTCTCAGCCTTTAACCTCCGGTCACTCACTATCTCGAAAGGGAAGTGATTGGGGCCGGCAGGTCTCTCCGTTCTTCAGCCTCCGGTCACTCACTATCTCGAAAGAGAGGTGATTGGGACCGTCAGGTTTCCCAGTGCAGCCTCCGGTCACTCACTATCTCGAAAGAGAGGTGATTGGGACCGTCAGGTTTCCCAGTGCAGCCTCCGGTCACTCACTATCTCGAAAGAGAGGTGATTGGGACCGTCAGGTTTCCCAGTGCAGCCTCCGGTCACTCACTATCTCGAAAGGGAAGTGATTGGGACCGTCAGGTCTTCGGCTCCGCCTGGTTATCATGTTCAGCGTCCAGCGCTTTACCACTAGATTCGTCTAGGCGAGATGCTGTCGGATTTTCTACTCGCACCTTAAGCCGAGTTGTCCCGGTAATCATGCCAGACGCTCCGGTGTTAAATACTGGTTGCTGTCTGTACACTCCAGCTTGCTCAGCTCCGCTTGATTGTGCTTAGCTGCTACTTTATCACATGACATGTACTTACTTGACATGCTACTATTTATCACTTGTTTGTATCACCTGTCAACTGATATGTTATCACCAGACATGCTACTACTTGGCAAGCCCCTTGTTATGACATGACTTGCCACCGGATTAATATCAATCTCTTGACATGACTTGTCACCTGCCTAATATCACCCTCCTGTCATGCTATCACTTGACACCCAGCATGATATACTTGACCTTGTGATTATCACGTTTACGGGAATCCTGCCTTGTTATCCTGTATTGTATACAGTGACCTGTTATCCTGAATGGAACTAAGTGCCACACGGAGCAAAGTGCCACATCACACTCGTGGTGGGGGCCACCTCTTGAATCTGTGGGGGCCACCTCTAGAATCCATCCCCTCAGAGCAAAGTGCCACATGGAACAAAGTGCCACACCACACACATGGTGGGGGCACCTCTTGAATCTGTGGGGGCCACCTCTTGAATCTGTAGGATCACCTCCTGTCTGTACCTGATCTCCTGTTATGATTCTTGTTATGTACTCCTGAACTCCTGATCATGTCTTGTACCTGCTTTTCCCGTAAATTGATAATCACATATTAAATTATTATAAGACAACTTGCACCTGGTTTGGGGAAACTGATGGGCCCTGATTAATCATGTTTATGGTGGTCTTATTGAGCCGCGCGTGGCCAAATACTTGAGGGATCACCTGGCGGCCACCAGGGATTCCGTGGGGTGTGCTGGCACCCCTACTCCTGATTATTCCTGCCGGGTATGCACACGCCCTAGGCCTATTTCTATGGGATCTGCGATACTCTATTCCTGTTCGGGCGACCATAAGTCCCGGTACCTAGCGGTACGTTCCGGCTCAGCACCGGATACTCCTGAACCGTTGTCCCGGGCATGTACGGGGCCCATCCGAAACATGATTCATCGAACTTTATCAGTTTCCAAATAACTTGCTATATAAGTTGTGAGTGGAAGTATGTGGAATGGGACACATACTGAAGCCTGGAACTTAGACGGCTCCAATTATAATAAGATGCTAATATACAATTTGTTGTGCCGTTTTGTAACTCGGGTTGTATGTGCTTGGATTACGGTGACATGGGATAAAGGTATATAGATGAGGGTTTCCTTGTTTGGATTATTCCTTCGAGGTACTAGTCTCATGGGCCGTGACCTAAGCTTGTACAATCGATTTTGCTCGTAATCGGTTTTATTCGGTTTTATCGGTTTTTATCTGTTTTATGTTAGTTTAGGAGATATCTGGTGTTGCCCTATCTACCTTACTTCTCTTATCTTATCATACCATGAGTAGTTCCTACTTGATATCACTTGTTTTATATCCACTTGCTCCTGCATGCTTACCTATGCTCGCCACTTGGCTTTCGTATCACCGCTCGCCTGGGGAGTTCTATCTGACTCCCCTGGATCCTCATGTCCAGGTCATGGAGCTTGGAGCGTGTGGATTCTCTCAGTTGCTGATCAGAGTGGCGCAGCGGTAGCGTGGATCTCCAGCAGATGTCCAGAGCTCTATCCTTCCAGGCTCCCTGTGAGCCTCTCGAGTTTCCTTTTGTAAACTCGTGAGTGCCTGTGTACTGTTCATACTCGTACATCTCTTTGTAATATCGCAATTGCGCATATCAGTGATGTAATATTATTGTAATATTGGATCACCGCTGTGATAACTTTGTAATTGTACTCATATGTTGGAATGTATAATGCACCACTTGCTTCCGTACTCTGATTCTTGCCTGTACTGATGCTTAGCGTATATACGTGAGGGTATTTCTGACCTGCGTATATACGTCGCAGTAACGTCTCCGTACCCTCCGGATCGGGGCGTTACAATAGTTTTGTTAAAGAATAGCGAATAAGTTTGAAGCTCTATCACACACGTTTTTGCGCACATCTTGTTTCAAAAATATTTCCTATAATATGTACAAAAATAGTTTGTATACAATCTTCAGCCTACAAACTCATTTTTATCCATTATATATATCTCTATTCAAAAACTATTTTGTTAAAAATCAAATTATCTTCAAGATTCTGTTTTGTTTTGGCCTTTGACCTGAGCGGTCGACCGGCCGGCCGGCCGACACTGTGCCAGGTTAAGTCGGTCGACCGTCCCTGTCGACCGAGGTTCTGGCAGCAGTGCGTATCCGTGTGCACGTTTAACGGTCGACCGGGCGGTCGACCGATACCTGCCTGACTGCAAGACCATTGCTCTCAGTATTTTTCGGTCGACCGGACGGTCGACCGAGAGCCGACAACGGCTCTTATTTTTGTACTTCGGTCGACCGACCGGTCGACCGGAATAGCCGTTTGAACAGTAATGGCTATAATTTTAAGGCTGATTTATTTTGTCTTTTTCTCTCTAATAAGGGTTTAAATGTCATTTGCTGATCCTAATACTTTCTAATTAGCCTTAAGTGAGTTTTATCTTCTAACCCTAGCCCTCTACTATAAATAGGGGTGCTTAGGGAGAGATTTATTACAAGAAAAATTTGCAAAAGTTTCAAAAGTTTAAGGCATTCAAAAGAGTTTGATTTCTTAGTTTTTGTGCTGAAATTCTCTCTCATTTTCTGAAGTGTTTTCAAGAACTCTCTGATTTCTTTTTCTTTACACACAAGAGCTTCATTCCTACTCATTGTTCTCTAAGGACCTTTGTAAGGGAAGAGAATTTTGCAAGAGAGAGTTTGTGGTCTTTTGACTACTAAGAGATTGCTTGTACTTGAGATTGTGGAGTTGGGTACTCCGGTGAATTTGTAACATCATTGTGATAGTGGAAGTGGTTGGAATCCTTCTGGGAAGGCGGGGAAGTAGAGCTGGGTGCTCGAACCTCGATAACAATTCTCGGTGTTTGCGTTTGGTTTACTTGCACTTGATTCTTGCTTTACTTTCATTGTTACTATCACTTGCTTTCAATTTTCATTGCAATTTTCACTTGTTTCATACATCTTGTCAATCACAGTCCCATACAACAAGATTGCATTGTGCACCTCTAACTCATTTCAAGAGGAATCAGGAGGAAGGAGTTCAGAACCCTTTACGGGGTATTCGGCTCTTAGTCTTGTTTTGGGCGATTGTTGCATCATATTTTTAAATTGTGCATTGATTAGCATTATCATCTATTCACCCCCTCTAGGTGATTTTCACACTTCTAACTGGCTTTTTGATTGGTAGTGAAAAGTGCATTTTTATCATGACATTTACCATCACATTTTCATATTTATTCATATAATTCTGCACATTTACTAATATTTTATGATTTTTTGTGTGCAGGCCTTGAGTTCTTATTTTAATAATAAATAAAGCCTAAAAGAAGCCCAAAAGCCCATATTCAAGCCCAAGTGCAAAAGTGCAAATATCAATTGCCAAATTGCAAATACACAAGGGCCAAAGTTGCAAATACAAAGAATAGGGAAGGATAGACTTCTATTCAACCCTAAACACTTGCAGGATGAGGATAAAAGCCAAAGAAGAGAAGAAAATTCGTGGATAAAAGATTTGGGATCTAGGTAACTTGCTTCCCAAGTTATATCTAAATCCCAGATAAAGAGTCAAGATTCAACTTCCAGAAGGAAACGCCCAGATGGACGGACCAGAGGAGGCCACGCGCCAAAGCGCGTGGCCAGAGGCCACACAAGAGCCGCGGAAACGCGGCCCAAGCCGCGTTTCCGCGGCAGATTGGATAAGTCTGGGGAACCGCTTTCGTTGAGGAGTTGTTATGGGACTCTACTACCTTCTACACCTATAAATACCCCTGCAGAGCAACCGTAAAGGGCATACAGAATCTACAGAGCTAAATCTAGGGTTTTTAGGCTAACTTGTAATTTAGGTTAGGTTTTTCTTTTTGTAATTTTTGTAACTAAGAGTGGAGGAAGCTTTCATGGAGGAAGGAGTTCATGCTTGTACTGAGGTGACAGCGGTGTAAGCCTACTTTTCTTCCATTGTTAATGAAATCCACTCAAAGGTTTGTCTTTGTTATGTCTATTCTTGTTATTCGTGTTTTATTCTCTTTTTATTTTTCTATTCTTGTGTTATTCTCTCTAATGACTTGCAAACCGTGAGATCCGATTGCTTCGAGACTGCCTAGCCCAAGAAGAGCCCTTGATGGCCTATGGAGATGAATAAGCCTTTTCTTGCTAGTGTAGTTCGTCTTTTCTTTTCGTAGTGTAGATCGAGAAGGTGGAAGATCCTATATCCCATACTTGCATGCCTTCCAAGATAAGGTAAGTCGTTGCAAATGGATCGAAGGTAAGTAGGGCAGAAGAGGTAAGTAATTATTTTTAGTTTTTCTTTCTTTCTTTCTAATTTTAGTTTAGATCCACATCTTCCACATCTTTCCAAATTCTTTTCTACCACACTTCATTGTAAATACCATTGTTAATAAGAAAATACATAAAAAAGGAGATAACTTGCTTAAACGCTTCCATCGCAGTTCCCTCCCTGAGGATCACGACCCGCATAGCCACTGCTACCGCGGATTCGAATTGAGAACCTTGCACAACTTGTTCTAAATCTAATATTATTATTTTGTGTGCAGGTAAAAACTCAATCAAAACATTGGCGCCGTTGCCGGGGAGGGACGGTAAGTTTTTCTCTAAAAATAAATTTTTTTTTAACTAATTCTTTTATTCTTTCTGTTTACAGGTTTGGAGAACAGGGAAACAGACAGCAGAAGTGGCATATAGCAACTCTGTGCCTCTGCCCTCAAAGACAGAGCACAAGAGCCTACTTCAGAGCCGCGGAAACGTTGCAATTGCCGCGAAACCGCGGCCTGAGTAGTTCCCTACTGATCCATCTTTTTGCAGGTTGCTGCAAATTGCAATATCTGTCTACTGCTCTGTTAAACTTTGTTCTGTGATAACCCTGCTTACTGCTAATTAATCAACAGTAAAATACTTGTTGTTAAAGATAAAAATTGATTAGATGTTTGCATATTAGGCACGTGTCTTTTCAATTCCTTTATTTTTACTGTTGAAGAGTGCTGGAGCAAGGTACGTTCGCATTGCATGTAGAATAGGACTCATCTCTTGGTTAATGCTTTGAGTGAATCTTATTCACATATTTTGTACACTTGCACAAATTTATTTTAAGGGCATAACCCATTAACAAGATAAGGTGGGGATTTCATACCCTTCCTTAGCCCAAAAATCATATCCCAAGCACTCACTAACCCAAGCCTAACTTAAAATTAGTAGACGTTGGCCCTAGGGACATCTCGGACTCAATTAGGAGATTATCCTAAGGGGGAACGGTGTTGGAAATTGACTCCTGCCAAATCAGTGTCTAGGAAGGGGATTGAGGGCCGAAAGCCCGAAGATTGGTGGTTATTTAATTAAGGAACGTCTTTGACGGAAAACCTCCACCACTCTTGCCCTGACCTGGCTGATTAACTTGTGGTCAAAGTCTGCACCCTACCTCCCGTGGACAGTCTAACCAGTTAGGAGTCGTCTAGGTCATAGGTCTACCCTAACTTAGGTTAGAATTTTTTCTTTTTGTTTGTTTATTTGTTTGTTTCTTTTCCTTTGTTGTGTTGGTGTGATATGGCATATAATAATAATTTTCCAATTTTAATCCATATTACACACCTAACTATTTTTCGGATATTACCAACCCGGCATATCACAACTTTGACCAATCTAGTGCCGGAATGGTCTTATCCGAATGATTATAACCCATACCCCCATCTTATGATCATAATTTTCATACTTTCAACTCTTCACAGAGTTCATGGGGTTCGCTTCCCCCGAGTCCAATTTTCAACCGACTTGTCCTCCGTCTCCACCTTGTCCACAATATTCCCAAGAGTCATACTCAGATCCACCCATTCAGAATAGAATACCATCTATCGGGGAAATGATAAGTATGCATGAGTCCAAGCAACAATTACCATCAATCGCAGACATGATTATGCGTGAGTCCACCGACTCACAACTTCATCACGATTACACTTCATCCTTTCAAGTCAATCACAACATGATGCTGTACGCGCCGGAAAAAAGAGAAGAAGAGATGCTGTAAAATTTTCCTTGAATCAGATGAAAATTACAACAAAAACAACTTTTCCTTTCCAGTTACAAGGAGGGAGGATGTTGAGTCTTGAATCCCCCCTTTGTTAATGCTGGGTTCTTCGTGTGGCGGTGGAGAGTGAATCTGTTCTCCGTTGACCGGATGACCGTCGGGATCGTCAGGGATCTTCTCTTCGGCTAGTAGAAAGAGTAGCACAGCTCTTGTCTACCAAAACTCTCAAAGAGAAGGTAGGCAAAGGTGATTAGACTGAAAAGGTGTACTTATTATGTGTATAAAGATGTATTTGATGTACCCTTTCTTGTCTCCGCTATAGCATAGGGCTATACCGAGTCGATTCTCAGGGAGAGCTCGCGATGGAAGCTTTACGTGTGGTAGTGAAGTGAACAAACGAGTATTCTTCTCTTGCTTATAAACTTAGTGAAGCAAATGAAAAAAGAAACTAAAAGAAGATGGATATGTTCATGGTGGAAAAGTCGTGGGAAAAGAAATCAAGAAGTGGATGTGGTATTCACAAGAAAAGGAAAGAAAACTTAAAGAAAGAATAGATCCATGACTAGCTTACCTTGCTAGCTTGCCAAGACTTACTAGACTCCTTGATAGCGAATGCTTGCCTAATGTTGTCACTCCATTAGCGTAGGATTTGTCTCGCGTGTTGACCTAATTACTTTCTCACTTGCAAGATGGTGGTTTAACCATCGGAGAAGAGAAGATCATACACTTGCAAATGAAATTAAGCAAAACACATGAGTTAGTGAAGTGGCAAGACTAGTGGTAACCTAGTACATGGAGAAGAATTTAGCTACAACAAGCCATAAGAAAAATACAAGAAAGCATGAAGTAAATTGCAAGAATTAAAGAAAGCAATAAAGAAAGCATGTAAAGAAAACACATAAACTAGAACCAAGCTTCAGTAGAGGAAGGAGGATGGATCAATCCTTGTTGCTTCAAGTGTCACCCTTGATTACACAAGCTCTCTCCCTCACAATCACTCTCTTTTACATTGAATTCTAGGAAGAGAAGAGGGATCTAAAGAACAAAACCTAAAGAGAAAAATACATGAAAATTACAACAACTAAACTAATCTCCTCTCTTCTCCATTCAGTTTTTGTACGCAGGTCTTCATGGAGTATTTATAGCATGGATGAGAACCTTCGAGAGCCTAGTTTGTTGACGCAAAATCTGAGATCCAACGGCCCGGATTTTGCGGTGGATCCGCCGCAAGTCGCGGCACTTTTGTGGCCGTTGGCTAACAACTTTCTGGTGGAGATTAGTTACAAGGTTGTTAGCCACGTGGTATATCTAGAATCTTCGTTTGTTGCGCGGATTTCTCTGGATCTGGATTTGAATTTGGCTTTATCTTTAATCTTGATTAATCACTTAATTAGTGTAATTAAGTGATTATTTGGATATCTCTCCATTAAGTGTGTACCTGCAAATATGTAGAGAAGAGGAGTAAAAATCACATATTTATTTGTAATATGCATGGGAGTTATGATGTAAAATATGCAATATTGGATACTAATCACCACCCCACACTTATTCTTTGCTCGTCCCGAGCAAAACAAAGAAAGAAAATCTAAACTACCAATTTTATTACACCACTTTCGCAGGTGACGCGATTGCACTGAGCATGTGCAACAAGCCGTTAAACCTCTAGGTTACCCTAGAGGAGGAGTGTGTCTCCTGAGGGTTTTCAGCGGATTACACCCACAAAATCCATAAAGAAAGAAGACAAATGTTAGTGTTTTGAAAACGCATTTTGAATAAGAGACATGTTTACGAACTATTTTCGCAAAAATATAAGTGATCCTAGGTCATAAGTCCACCTATAATTATTCTTCCTTAAACTTAGTATCCATGCAAGATCTTGCTTTTAATTAAGGTAAGAATTCAAAATTGGATTGAATACTTTATCTCTCATAAAACCTAGATAATAGCCACACCGTGTAAGTGAAGATTTCTGGGATTTCAACTCCAACCATAATGCCATTTATTTATTTATATATATATTTTTTTTATGCTTTTTTCTTCCCTTAGTTTAGGCTTTCTAGTCTACCTTGTAACAGAGCCTTTAACCGACTGACTCCCAAACCAGACGGTCTTAGGGCACCAGATGAGAAAACATCCCTCGGGTTTAAGGTCTCGAGTAGAAAAGGCCACGAAACTAAAGGGGATTATTTTTTATCACCGTTAGGCGTGAATAATCATGCTTCTTGAGGCACAATTATCCAGCTTAATAAGTGAGATCACCGTTAGGCGTGAGTAACCATGCTTCTTGAGGCATAGTTATCCAGCTTAATAAGTGATCTTTTATTTATAATTTTTTTCTTTTTTTTTTATTTATATGGCATTTTTGGTCTTTGTTTCCATCCCAAGAAATGTGCAAGTGTAAAGTGCATATTATCTAAGGCAAAAATTCAAGATAAAAATATCTCACCAATTTTTACTTACTTAGCCTATAATTTTAAACAAGATCTATTACTTCAACTATGTTTAAGATGTCATAATTAAGGCTTTCTTAATCTCTAAGATACATCTTAATTTTCTTAAAAATAGATCAAAACTTTTGTCTCTTATTTCAAAAAGTTTTTATTTTTTATTTTTATTTTTTTTTATTATTATTATTTTTTTCTAAAAGAAATGTAAAAGAAAGAAAATCTAAAAACTCTATGTTAGTAAACCCTCCCCCACACTTATTTCATGCATTGTCCTCAATGCATCATGATATATGTATGCATGAAATAAAAATGAAGAGGGAAGGAAAAAATTACCTTAAGGTGGTGGTTCCGGTGGTGGTCTGATTGGTCCACGAAACATGGCCCAATCATCTTTTCTTTGGGTTTTCAGGAACCACCAGAAATCTCAGAAATATGACCCACTAAAATGATGTGTGCATTTAAGATTATTATGTACATGCCCCCATCTAATTTCCAAATTTTAAAATAATTTCAGAGTCAAGTTTATCAAGATCCTTGTCCCAGAATGGATTATGAAATGATAGAATGGTCGACTTGGACTCGGAATGAACAGGAACTAACACCGACTCAGGGAAGTGAATAAGTCAAGTGATGGTGCAGGAGTTGAAGTGAGTTCAAAATTGGGTCCAAGTCAAGAAATGAAACTCAAGTCCACAATCATTGTCCAACAATGGGATGTGACCTAATATGGGTGATATCTCTTTACTTTCAATATTAAGAAATTCTAGCTCATCAACCATACAATTCTTCAAAACTTAAATCAACATCTTCCACTAGAATTGTATGATCAGTTTCAGAAGTAAAGAGATTGAGAAAATTCAGGTCACATTTCTCATTGAGTTCAATTCCACAAAATGGAGAACTTGCCAAAATGTCAATGGAATCTTCAGAAGTGTAAAATTGGGCAAGTGCAATATGATCCTCAAAGATGGGTGATTCAACTTCATTGTGAATTGGGAAAGGATCCAAGGTTGACTCCGGAAAAAGATTGAAGTGAGGTAAGATACCGGAGTCATTATGGAATCAGGAAAAAGAATTGAATCACTAAGTTGGGGTTCAAGATCACATTCCTTATGTAGTTCAATTTCAGAAAATTGTGAACTTGCAATTTATCAATGAGATTTTCAAGAGTATGAAATTGGTCAAGTTCAATGTGATCATCATAAAAGATTGGTGATTCAATTTCACAACAGATAGGTACTGGATTCAATTCTGACTTTGGAAATGGATTGAAATCAGGTAAGGATATGGAAGTCATGATTGAATCAGGAAGTAGAGTTGAATCATCTGGTGAAAGTTCAGGATCATAATCATGTTCAAGTTCAATTTCAGGGAAAGGAAAACGTGCCAAAACGTCAATTGGATCAGAAGTGTGTGGACAAGTTCAGGTAATTGTGCTGAAATTGAATTTGGACTTCAAGACTACATGACTCTTGTTTTGACAGAGTGGCTAGTGACCTTAGAAATAGGATGAAGAGTTTGGATCAGCAAATCTAAGTCACGGGCACGAGCATTTTGAGCATGGGTCATGTCTTCAAGCATCTTTCAAAATTGATGACTTCATTATTTGGATGAAAGATGAAGTGTTGTCTTGGAAGTGATGGTGAAATTGTGAGTCAAAAGTGTGTGATGATGGAAAAGTGGACTCACACAAGAAATCATTACTCGGTTCCATGACAAATGGTTGTTCATACTGAGAAGGTGGAACTGAGTAAGATTCTTGAAAATACTGTGGAATTGGAGAGGGAAATAATTCAGGAAGTGTTTGCTCAGCTCTCTGTAAGTTAGCTTCTAAACTCCTTAGTAATCAGATTTTTCTTCAACTGGTTCAGAAAAAGGAGTATATGAAGCGGAATCGGGAAATGAATCTTGTGAATATTGTGGACTTGGTGGAAATGGTGGACAAGGAGGTTGATAATTAAACTCGGGGGACTGGAATCCCCAATGACTCGA
The DNA here is from genome assembly GCA_038442645.1 of Agave tequilana. NCBI lineage: Eukaryota > Viridiplantae > Streptophyta > Magnoliopsida > Asparagales > Asparagaceae > Agave > Agave tequilana. The sequence continues at coordinate 87,291 of JAVJIF010022455.1, forward strand.
TGAAGAGTTGAAATTATTTTGGACATTATAATTATTAGATGGGGGGTATGGGTCATATTGATTCGGATAAGGCAAACCGGCGTATTTGGTTGGTGCATATTGTAAAACACCGGGTTGGAATTATCCGAATATGGAGTGTGTGTGAATATGGATGGAAAGAATTGTAATTATAAGCCATATCACACAATCACAAAACAAAACAAACAAACAAACAAACAAACAAACAAAAGAAAAAAATTTCTAACCTAAGTTAGGGTAGACTTAGACTAGACGACTCCTAACAAATAGACTGTCCACGGGAGTTTAGTGTAGACTCTAACCACAAGCTAATCAGCCAGGGAAGGGTAAGGTTGGTGGGAGGTTTTCCGTCAGAGACGTTCCTTAATTAAGTAACACCACCTTCGGGCTTTCGGCCCTCAACCCCTTTCCAGACACTGATTTTGCAAGAGTTAAATTCCAACACTTTCCCCCTTAGGATAATCTCCTAAGTGAGTCCGAGATGTCCTAGGGCCAACGTCTACTTTTTTATTAAATTAGGCTTGGGTTAGTGAGAGTGCTGGGAAAATGATTTTCGGGCTAAGGAAAGGGTAATGACCTCCCCACCTTATCTTATTACCGGTATGCCCTTAGATTTGAATTGTGCAAGTGTACAAGAAATATAGCTAGGATACACTCAAAGCATGAAAATCAAGCAAGGAGTTTGTCCTAGTCTAAATGCAATGCAAACACGTACTTGCCTCCAGCACTCTTCAACAGTAAAAGTAAAGAATGAAGAGACACGTGCCTAAAATGCAAGTGTCTAAACAATTTTTAACAATTCAACCAACTTTTTACTGTTTTTTAATTAAGCAGGTATATGGTGAAAAATACAGAAAGTTAAGTATTTCAGAAGCTGTATCTTGCAGAGCTGAAGACCCTGCAGAAAAATTGTTAGAATGAACTCCTCTTTGCGCGTTCCCACGGCAAATTGCCGTGGATCCGCGGCAATTTGGAGGGATCCTGGGCTCTACTTTCATGAGCAGAGGCCCAGGTCCACTTGTATGTTACTGCAATGAATATTTTCCTGTTTTCTTCTCCTGTAACCTGCAAAGAGAAGAAGAATCGTTTAGTACTTCACTTTAAACCAAAAAAATACGTTGCTCTCCCGGCAACGGCGCCATTTGATTAGACTAAAAGGTGTACTTGTTATGTGTATAAGAATGTATTTGATGTACCCTTTCTTGTCTCCGCTATAGCATAGGGCTATACCGAGTCGATTCTCAGGGAGAGCTCGCGATGGAAGCTTTAGTGTGGTAGTGAAGTGAAAAACGAGTATTCTTCTCTTGCTTATAAACTAAGTGAAAAAGAAACTAAAAGAAAGGATGGATATGTCTGGTGGAAGTGGAAAAGAATCAAGATTGGGATTGGTTTATTCACAAGAAAAGGAAAGAAAACTTAAAGAAGCTTGAATGAAAGAACACCATGACTAGCTTACCTTGCTAGCTTGCCAAGACTTACTAGACTCCTTGATAGCGAATGCGTGCCTAATGTTGTCACTCCATTGGCGTAGGGTTCGTCT
>JAVJIF010022456.1:0-50995 GCA_038442645.1 Agave tequilana
TTCATATTGTCATATCACTCTTATATGCTTGGTTGTATTTATTTGTGTGCCTCACTTGTGTTTAACCACGAAAGCTTCATATAGCACCTCAATTCTTATTCAGAAGAATTAAGAGGAGTTAGTCCAGAGCCCTTCACCGGGAATTCGGCTACACTCGTTGGTTACACTAAGTGTGTTGCAATTAGTTTTTAATTTTCGCATTATTGTTCATAGATTAGCCGTACACCTATTCACCCCCCTCTAGGTATACTTTCATGAAATAGATCAAGACTCAGGATTTTGAAATTTTTGATATTTTGGCATGGTGGAAATCACAAGCATCAACTTATCCTGTGCTTTCCATCATGGCACGTGAGTTACTAACTCCTCCAGCATCTACAGTAGCTTCGGAGTCTGCTTTTAGTACAGGTGGTCAAGTGCTGGCAGATACGAGAAACCGTTTGGCATCGGATGCGATCGAGATGATAATATGCGGGAAGGATTGGCTGGATGCGGAAAAGAGAAGTCAAAATAAAACAATTGACGATCTTATCGAAGATTTTCCAGAAGACTCCCCAAAAAATAAATGAAGACTTAAATTTTTTTATTTATGATTGATAAAATGTATGAAGAATGAAGACTTGTACTTTTTTTATGTATTAATGATAAATTTGAAAAAAAATTGATTTATACTTCAATTGTATTTGTATCAATTATCTATTTTATTGGATCATTAATACAAATCTATATTTTCATTTCACGCCTTGTAATATTCTTTAATAATTTTATCACAACTTGAATAAGTAATTTTTGAGAATTTTAAATATTTTTTAAAGATTTTTTTGAATTTTTAAAGTTTTTTAAGGTTTTTATTTTTTTAATAATTGGCGAGCCGGCACGGGCGGGCTCGGGGCCCGGACTACCCGGCCTTGGACCATGCCCGGGTTCCATTTATGGAACCCCGGTCGGGCCGGGCCGCCGCCTTTTGACTGGGCAAGCCGAGTCGGGCACGATCCGGCCCCTGGCATGTCGTGCTCGGATCGAATTTGACCCGGCACAGCTCAATTGCCACCCCTAGCAGCATCATTCTCACACCTCCTATTTAATTGGAAAATATCATATTCTCATATAATGGGATGTGCTGCTGACCTGTCCTTTATTTTTCTCTTCCTCCTTTAAATTCCTTTTTCATTTGTTAATAATGTGACTTTTCTTTTTTCTTTTTTTTTTGGGTATGTGTGCGCGCGCGCGCGCGCGCGCGCTGGTTTGGGGGGTAATGCTTGCCAGCCATTGCTGCGTTTGGCTGGATGCGCCTTGAACATCACGTGACTCCTTTCCTGCTCATAGTTGTTTCTTTAAGGATATCAAAACAATTTCCCGACGCTGAGTTTGGACTTTGCATTTTGTCTTGCCTTTTCTTGTCAAGGGCCAATATTTAAAATGTCACCTCACAGTACTTATTGAGGTGTGGAAAAAATTAACATGCACTTTCATGTGACCATTTATCTGTATATGATGCTGCTTCTTTTTTCTTTCCCTCACCGAAAAGAAAATGTTGCCTTGTCAATTGAATAGCAAACTTTTTTACTCATTATTTTTTTTACTGTCCATTTTTTTAAAAACAAGTCATAGATGTTACCTCAAGCCTATCATACACGTACCTTTCACAAATGTCCATTCGAAGGATTCGAACTAGTCACCTCTAAGGAGCAAACTCAGGGCCTAACCGGCAGGCCAACTTCGAGAGATTATGATCCATTTCCTTTCATACCTATTTTATATTTTCGCTCAGAATTAGAACAAACAAACGGGGGTTGCATTAGCTAGCTGATAATTAGCACAAATTTAGCTGAGTCTCAATAAATAAATCTTAAATGATAAATTATAGAAAACCTCACTATATTATTATTGTTTCACTAAAACTTTCAGGTTATACTGAAATGAGCGAAAAAAATTTGTATTAAATTGAATTCAAAAGAAAACATTAATTCTTCTCTTATTGTAAATCTGAAAGTTCTTGTAAGATCTAAGATACTTGCGCGCGCATAAACTTTTTTTTATCAAGTCTTAGATAGTATAGCTGTATTTCTATCAAATTCAAAAGATCAAGATTATTTGTGTCGAATCATATGATTTACATAAGTGTTTTCTCTTAAACTCAATAGTATAAATATATATATAAGTGGTTACAACAAGTGGTTACAGAACATATGTTATATCACTGTAGAATAAAGATGTCACTTGATGCATCGGTAAAAAAAAAGTTAGAATCGCGTGATTTTTTATTGGTAGTCTAATTAGAGTATGTAGATCAAGATGAACGGCTCGGATCATCTATAAAATCTCTCTTATATGGTTTTCTCACGAAGTTTATTATGAAAAAGTTTCTCATTTGAAAATTTTCATATCCGATGACCCACGTGAAAGTTCTCACAGAAATCCGTGAGAACCGTTCTTAGAGGATCAGCTCCCTATATATATATATATATATATATATATATATATATATATATATATATATATATATATATATTGCTCCGTTTGCTAAAACAGTAGGTTTCTTGCAAAGTGCTAATAGTAATTAGATTGTTTCCATCAAGGTATATAGTTATATATATTTTCCCCCTAGATTTTTACTTCAAATAAATGTTAGTTTTATGGTGACTAGTACTCTAGGATTCTTTCAATATGCCACCAAAGGTCACGCGCAAATGTGACAAAAAGAAACAAAAGTATAGTAAGTGTAAGATAAGTTGCCATGCTGTACGTTGGGAGAGTGTGGCTGTGGGTGGGCATAGGGGTGGCGTGGGTGGGGGTGGGGGGTGGCGTGGGGTGTTTGGGTTGTTATCTGCCCTGTAAAAATAATATAGAAATATTAAGTATATAATGGTGGAGGGAAGAAGAGAAGGACCATGAGGTGAACACAAGTAACAGAAGGGTTTGGTTGGCCAAATGCCTACATGGCTCCATGGAAGTACTAGATATCTTGGATTTAGTAGAAGGATGAGGAGGCAATACAACACAAGCCAAAAGGGAATGGTTTCTTGAATTTTCTTGCTTGCAAAAACATGCTCATGTGTGTTCTTGCAAGTTAACTACAAGGGAGTGCACGCATTCCCTTTTGTAAACTATGTTGTTTAAAGAAGTCACTTTCACTATGTGTACTGTATTGGGTCTTATGTATGATTGATCTCTGAAGATAAACTACAATCACATGTGTATTGTATGGATGCAATTGCTCTCACCACGTAAAACTTTGGCAGTGAAGCAATTTTTTTTCCCTTTCATTTTTGGTAAACTGTATTGAGAAATGAGATTTTGTCATGCAACTTAGATTGCTAGCTTCACGTATTAGAGAAGGAGAATAGTATTGTAGTCAAAATAAATAAAAAGAATAGAGAAGGAAAAATAAGTGAGAGAGAGTGAGAGAGGAAGAATGAAAGAAAGTAAGGGCATGTTTATTTTGCATTCCTCTCTTCTCCCTATTTATTTGCTGGAGAAAGATAGCTCTCTTCCTCCAACTGGCGTATGATCTGTGAAAGAAAGGAAGGATCTCTTCCCTCTCAAAATTGTCTGAAGAAGCAGCGGAGATCGAGGATCAATATAAGATAGGGAGAGGAGAGAGAGAACCAGCGGTGAAATTTTTTCTTTTTTTCTTTTTAATTTTTGCCCATCTCTTCCCTTTTTCTTTTCTCTCTTAATCAAACATCAAGCGTAAAAGCGGTAAAAAATCTATTCACCTTTTTTTTATTCCCCTCTTCACTTCTCCTCTCTCTCTCTCTCTCCCCCACCCATGAAACAAGCAAGCCCTAGGAAGAGGACGATGATTCCACCCAGATTATTGGATGTTGTGCATTGTTGACAGTTGGTGTGGCCTCCAAGCTGTACAAAATGATGGTGACATATTCTCAAAAAAAAATGATGGTGACAGGTTTCACGAGAAGAGTATAGTACATAAAGCATTGTTGTGTAGGGAATATGCACTGATCCACGTAAAATTATCAAGGCATCTAATGAGACCCCGTGCGCGCGCGTGTACGTGTGTGAGAGGGGCAATATGCATTGATCTAATTAACATTAGGAAAGTATTTTAGCAAGATGTGTACGCGTGTGCATATGTATATTTTAGCAAGACGGTTCTGTGTGCACGTGTATGTGTGCGTGTGAGAGGCAATATGCATTAATTTAATTAACATTAGAAAAATATTTTAGCAAGACGGGCGTGTGTGCACGTGTGTGTAGATGTGTGTGTGAGGGGACAATATGCATTTATATACTAAACATTATGAGGAATTTTTGTGCAAGATGTGTGTGTTCTCTACTTAAAACCATTGAGGAATTTAGCAAGAGGAGGGTGTGCTCTCATGTTCTTGGGCTGACTTAGGCTGGCCTTGGTCCTACATTATTTAAATGATCAGGCTTGGGCTGAAAAGAACCCAGTTATAGTCATTCTTTTTGGTTTTGTTACTTTGAGTTGGTGTAAACAACTGGCCCAAACTTAAACTTCAGATCTAACAAAAAGCCCAAACTTGCGCCTTTCGTGAGTCTTTATTTGCGTGAATGCAAAAGGATAAAAACTAATTAAAGAAACATAGTTTTGTTTTAAATATTTAACGCTAAATTCCTAGAACACAAAATTTTAACTCTAAGCCAAGGCTTCGTTTACATTTTAGTTACTCGACTCTGGTTTCTGCTCACTCCCAGACTAACTACCTAATTGATTTTAAGCATGTACCCTTATGGGTTTCGTGGTAGCTACCGAGAGTGCGCTTAGACCCAGAGCGTAATTTAACCTCCGGGCACTCGCCTACTACCTCGAAAGAGAAGTGTGTTTAGACCGTCAAGTCTCTCAGCTCCACCTGTTAGGAATACTTAACGCTCAACGCTTTACTATTAGATTCGCTTAGGCAGAACTCTGTCGGATTTTATACTCGCCTTTTAAACTGAGTCATTTGTATCGTTGATTAATAAGATGAAAATAGTTTTCTTCGGCTTAAAGAAATCATATTTATAGTGCTAACTGCCAATTGAGCATTACGTATAAAAAGACCAGCTTTGGGCTATGCATTGGGCCACTATACGAAGAAGCGAACAGGACTCATACCTAAAATAAACATCCATCAATGGGCCGAGACCAAGTCCAGCTACAAATATGATACTCCCGTTGATACACCAAATTGCCTGTATATGGGTACGAGTATGAGACAGCATACGATCAATACGGATACATAAATACGCAAAATTTTACATAATCATGGGTACAGATTCGTTGTGGATACAACAACAGATCAGCCTAGAAAGGAGAGATCAAGTACTTCTGAAACTTTTTGCTCGTGTATTAAATGATTTAACAAAATACGATATTTTAGCTCTAGAGAAATGATATTATTTGACTCATGAGCAAAAGAGCTCGGAACCACATAATTTTCATCGCTCATTTTCAGGCTAATATGAACTTGTAGATAAACAATTCGAATCATTCATTAGATGACCTATTATTATGAAGTTCTCACAGAGTTGATTTTGAGAACCATCCTAAACTATAAGGCGGAAGAGGTGTCTGTCAAAATAATCATTTCATTAAGATTGAAGCTGATGTAGGAGATCAAGACAACAGCAGCAGGCCCACAGCAGTAGGAGCAACAGACTTCGGTCAACTGCCTGGCCCGTCGACCAAAAGACCCAACCAAGACACCAGCCGACTGTTTGGTCGACCGCGCCTCGAATAGAGCAAAGCCGAGAGTTGAGACTTACAGTTGATGAACCGTCCAGTCGACAGATCCCAAAATAAAGACTAAAGACATTTCAGTCGGTTGCCTGCCGAATCGACAAACACAAACCGAGATCAAGGACTTTACAATCAGTCAACCGCCCAGCCGATCGACCTACGCGTATCAACTGCATCTGAAATTGTTTAGGATATTGTTTTGGTTCCAATTTGTATCCGGATCAATTTTGCGTTTCTTTATTTTAAATTTAGATTTCCTAGATGGAATAGGACTATATTGTAAAACTTATAAAAGTCCCTTATATTTTTTGTATTTATAATCAGTTTTCAATCAATACTTTTTGAGTTTTTCTCATATTTTACTTGTGGATTCGAGTTGTTTCTCTTTGGCTAGTGAATTCGGATCGATTGCTCGTGAATTCGAGTTATTATCTCTTACATGAAGACTTCTTCTGAGTTGATCATCACTAGTACTACATCTAGCACATGTCGTTCGTCTTGCTCAATTTCCCGTCAACGAAAACTACTATTTGATAGATGTATACTTTAATCTAGATTGTTTAATCATCAAAATGTAAAAGAAAACCGAGAGGCGTCGAGGTGTAAACAGTTGGAATAATCTCGTTTTCGTCTCCGTACACAATAGAGAAGTTGTGTTGAAGTTAGTTGTAATTATTCCTTCAGTTCTCATAGGTGTTACATTGGCTAATTTAGAAATGAAAGCTCTACACAACTAACTGGCATCCATATCACCCTCCGCCTTATACAAATCAAAATTCCAAAGAGTTGAAAATTGCAAGAGCCAGCTTCACTTCCACTGTATCAGGGATCAATTCTCCCACGTCATAGTAATGCTTGATCGCTGCGCCGCGAGCACCGCCAGTGTCAGGGCTTGAGCATGAATCCTGAAACCAAGACAACATCCATTTAAACTTTGATCTAAACCGAATTTATTTCCAGCTGTGTATGCGTACTCGAGTTTGTACTCAAAGTCAAAGAGCTCAGATACAGTACAGTACCTTGCATGTATCAAGCGTAGGCTAGGCTTGAGAGAGCTCCTCTTGCTGTTGTAGGCCAGAGAAGCTCCAACCGCAGAGGCCCAAACTGTTCCTGAAACAAGTAACTGACAGAGATTCACATCAAAAGTTCATAACATATATTGTTATTGAAATTGAAGAGGACATGAGAAGTTGATTCGAATGCGTTTGCTTACCGATGCTCGCGAGCTTGTGCTTAGAGACCCATGACTGCATAGAATCCATTTTGAGAAGGAACGAGCGAGAGAGAGAGAGAGAGAGAGAGAGAGAGAGAGAGAGAGAGGAGCAATGAGAGTTTTTGGTCTCTTGGGGAAGTTGAGGTCGGGCCGAAGATATAGGCATGAGATTCCCATGGTTTTTAAGTAGAAACCAGGGACTGGAGACTAAAGGAAACCAACAGCAGGTTGAGTTCTGTTCTGGACCAACGTGCAGCAGCTGCTTTCCCAGGATCAGAGAACACAGGAAGCACAATACAGAGGATAAAACTGGAGGATTGGCGAAGATTTAGCACTGGTTACTGTTTGTTCTGCTCCTGGATGACTGTTTGTTCTGCCGCTGGATTTCTAATTTAGGTGAGAGACCTTGATTCCTGAGCAATTTCTTTTTGCCAACAGCTTCGGTGCCCCGAGTATTAATTTTCAGCGTGTTGAGATTTAGGTCGAACAAATAGTCCGTCGGCTAGACGTGAGGATGGTCTTGGGAATATAAGGATTTAGGCAACTCCACCTTAGGCTAGTCTTTTGAGATGGAGCCCCGAGTCCTTCAAGTGATATCAGAGCCATGCCCCGAACTTAGTCGTGTGTGTGGGTGATGTTCGACGATGTAAATCCCCCCAATGGCGCAAAGGCGCAATGGGCCTGCCCACCCCACTGGCACAAAAAGGCGCAATAGGCTACTGTGAAGCTAATGTTGGGCTCTCTGTGAAGCTAATGTTAAGCTCTCGAGGCTACCACGCGGTGTAACCGATGGAGTATTCCATTTGAAGATTTTACTTGTATCATTGTTAGGGCATGTTTGTTTCGTTGCAAAACGTCGCAAGTCGTAAGTCGTAAAATGAGAATGGAAAAAGTGAACTGTAGCAGAGAAAATATATTGTGTTTTACGGTGTTTGGTTGATAAAGTGAAGTGTAAATGGAAAAGTATATTGTGTTTTACGGTGTTTGGTTGATAAAGTAAAAGTGTAAATGGTAAATTATATTGTGTTTTACGGTGTTTGGTTGGTAATGTAAAAGTGTAAGTGAAAAAGTTGACCACAAAATTAACGGTAGCAGTGATTTAAATATTATAAATACTGTTAAATTAAATCTACTATTGCAAATTAAATTGTATAATAAATTTGAGATAAAAAATTAATAATCTTAATATTTTATTTATAACAATAATATTAATAAAATATTAGTATAAATAGTAAAATATTACTAAAATATTAACTAAATAAATAATTTAAAATTTTAAGAAAATCTAAAGAACATTAATAAAATTTTAAGAATACTAATAAAATATAAATATTAAAAAATCTTACAAAGATAATAAAATATAGTTATAATATTATAATATTAAAAATACTTAAAAATTATTATAATATAAATTTTTATTATAATATATTGTAATATTATAGAAATATAAAATTAACAAAGTAAAATATAATTATAATTTAATAATAAATTATCATTATATTAATATTATACAGAATTATTATTACAATATTACATAATAAAATATTAATATAATAATAAAATATATTATGATATTAATAAAGTAATTTTTTATATTAAAAAATAAATAATTAAATATATAGTAAAGTATAATATTGTTATATTAATAAAATATTAACTCTAAATAAAATAATAAAAAATGGAATAAGTATTAATAAAATAATAAAATATTAAATAAAATATTAAATAAAAATATTAAATATTAAATATTAAAACTCTATTAAAAATAATAAAAAATTAAAGATTAAAAATATAAAATAATTAAATAAAAAATTGAACACTATTTAAAATATTAAATATTTAATAATATTAAATTATATATTGATTATCAAGTAACTGTTTTGAACTATAAGTGTACTACAAGTGAGAGTTCCATGACCACAAAATTAACTGTAGCAACTGCAAGTGGGAAAATATGAGTGTAAAAGTGAGATTTACATTACCACAAATTTAACTGTAGCAACTGCAAGTGGGAAAAGAAGAGTTGCATTTTGCAACTTATTTTTCAGCGAAACAAACAACGGAAAATGGAAAAGAAGTTTTACGACTTGCGTTTTGCGGCGTTTTGCGGCGAAATAAACACGCCCTTAGTTTTATAACTAGCATATCGTGTTTACGGTGAGAAATCGATCGTGTTTCACCAGCGAAGAAGAAGAAAAGGAGGAGGAAGGAGGGGGGAGACGAAGGAGGGGGAGGAGGGGGGGAGTAGGGAAGAGACTGGAGGGAAGATAGGAGCGCTTCTACTCCAGCTGCTCTCTCTTGCTTGCTTTCTTTCTGTGGATGAATACAGACTAGGGGGCGAACACAATTTATCAAGGAGTTATCAGAGAAAATCTCTTTTCGATCGGTTTTAATTAATTCAAACTGATATTATAGAAATATTGTCTAAAAGTGAAAACAATTGCCATTATCCACACATACAGCCTTGATGTATTGCATTCGGCTTGATATCCATGGATCCGATCCGGATCCTAGCTGCATTCGGATTTGGATATTACATCAACTCTGTCCGGGTCAAACCTGTTTACAGTCCATATCCGACACCCGATTAAAGCCCAAAACCCTAAAACCCAAATGTCCCATCCCCAATTCCTCTCCACCTTTTGGACCTCGTCGCCGACGTGAAGTATGGGTCGTCTCCTCCTCTTCCTCTTCATCCTCCTTTTCTTCTTCATCTTTTTGGTCTTGTTTTTATTCTTTTAAAAAAAATATTAAAGTAATTTCTTTTCTCAACGCAGCTCAGTGATCTCCCAGTACATTTTAGAAATCACGCCAATCGTCGTTGCTGCGACATTCGGGCGCAATGAGGGGTTGTTTTAGGTTCAGTGTCTTCAGACACTGGAAGCGGTACTTTTCTTATTCTTTGGTTTTTCTCCCAACTTGTTTTTTTTTTCAATCACCTAACCTTGTAAATTTTCTTGTTTCCTTTTGCTTTTTTCTTCTTGCTATGGTATCATGCGGATGGCTACAGAGAAAACATAATTGTGATTATTGCATATAAAGTCTATGCAGGATCTGTGGGGAAAAGGTATTGTTTCTTTTCAATGGAATAAAAAAGAAAGAAATTTTATTCTGGATCAGTTGGTGGATTTAGTTGCATGTGAGTTTCTAATCTTGTACATGTCATTGAGCAGTGAATTGGGTGGTTTATTTTAATAATGTTTAATGCATGTAAGAATATCTTGAAAAATTTCTGTGTTGCTTATGAGTAATATTTAGTAAAAGCAAGATTATGTTTAAGCTAATAAACTATTTTGACCAATGAGGCTATAAATGAAAAGAAGAATCGAAAAGAAGAAGAAGCATATTTAAGCCTATGTTGTACAATGTCATGGTAACAAAGAAAACTAGAAATAACCTATCTTCGAATGTATCTCAAGGTTGAAACTTAATGCAAAACGATGATAACCCGATGGTAATGTTTGTACGTTTTAAGAGAATCAATCTTGCAATGAACCAGCACTTCGATTTAAAATGGAGATTATAAACAATAGGCATAGGTTGAGTATATTATCTTCTTGGGGTAAAATTATAACGAGTTGCATTTCTCACAGGCTATAGTCATACACAACACCATCAATGACATTTAACTCTTGAAAAGAAACCAATAGTTGAACATTTAATGACATTGAGCAAGAGAAATGTAGTCCAAACAATATTAATGTCTTGGGACCAAGCATTAGGATGTTAAAAAAACAAATTTTGAAGCAAAGAGTGATAAAGAGTTTGACACTAGAAATTTTAAGGGTTTTTATATTACCCCTTAAAATCTTCCCTGTTTAGGGAAATAACTCCCCACACCTTTCATATTGTCATTTTTCTTCTGAGTTAAAATCGGTGGGTATCCTTTCATATTGGCAGTTGATCCCCCAAACTTTTAGGGTTTATAAATTACCTCCAACCAATATTGTTTAAGAATTAAAAAAAAGAATGTTCTCTTATTTTCTATTAAAAAGTTTAACGATTTTGAAAATACCTAATTTGGCCTCTCTAATACTAATCCTAAACCTACCTTAATATACTATTATTTCCCTTTCTTGCTCTCCCTCACATTCAACAAGCCCTACCACCAAACCACGCCTTCTCTGTCTCATCCCTATCTCCTTCTCCTACTTATGGCCCCTCTCTCCCTTCCTGCGAGTTCATGTGTGCTTGACGCCCTTGCCTTGCTGGATTTTGTCATCAATCTCATCTAATGTCAGGCTAGATATGGTGTTGTTGCAAGGATGTTCACAGAGAGGGGGGGGGGGGAGGCGTGGTGGAGAGACTAGAATTTGAGAGAGCAGTTGGAAAGGACAGAGGACGAAGATTGCTGGGTGTTTGGGCGGAGATTGATGGGTTTAGTGGTGTTTGAAATTTGTGGAAGAAGGGGGTGATGGAGACGAAGATTTAATTGTATTTGAGAGGAGATTGATGGGTTTGGTGGTGTGTTGGGGATTGGTGAAGAAGAGTGTTTTAAGGATGTAGATGAAAGAAGAGAGAAGTAGAAATCAAGAAGAAGGAAAAAAAAAAAAGAAGTGGGAGAATAAGAGATGAAGGAAGGGAGAGGAGGCGGGGTGGGTGAAATTACTTTGTTTTATTCTTTTTTCTCTGTTTTTTTTCTTTTTTTCTTTTTCTTTTTTTTGAAATAACTCTCACTTGCAAATGTGTGCGCCTTGGGGTGGGGGTCTTTAGGGCATAATAGGCATCATGTCCTTGTTCCACCCAAAAAATTTGGCGGATCAATGGACAATATGAAAGATTCGAGAGATTTTTTTTGAAATAAGGAAGATTTGGAAGGTATATATTAGAAAAACCCAAATTTCACATACATTACTTTTCTTTTTCTTTTTTAAACCAAGGGCACTAAGCAACAATAGGAAAGATAATAGACGCTTCATGCTTCCAAACTAAACCAGAAGTCCATTCACCATTATCAACATTAAAAAAAAAAAAAGAAAAGGAAAAGGAAGCACATATCTTTATTTATTCAAAAGTTATGAGGAAAATACCAAGAAGAAGCACACGTAGAAAGAATTTATGTCCTTTTTCTCTCTTTTTTTCTGGCAGATAGTGAGTACAAGCATCAATCTCTGTAGAGCATGGACAAGAAATGATAGTGAAATCCATGATCTGTTGCCTTTTCCTTCTTCACAGTAGTGACATTAAGAAACAAGATTTTGGAATTCAAATTCAGGTTGCAAGGAGAAAATAAAACAAACAAGAAAAATTCTCTGCAACAAAGAATTTTCCAAAAAGAATACGATCCCCAGAAAGTTTTTAAAATTTTCAAAAAAAAATACAGCCAAAAGTTTCGGAGACAAAGCTCACAAACCTAAACCTTCCAAAATTTCAAATTAAAAGAATCTTTGATGTCAGGATGTCTTGTAGATATTTATGGAAGAACAATCCAGTCAGCATGCCTGGTAAATATTAGTAAATGTAGATAGGTTTATTGGCTATTGAAGTCAAGATTGCTTACCATAAACTACTCTAAGTCTCAATAACATACAAATTCCAAGACTTTTAGGACTTAAAATTAGATAGTTTAGTTTACACATTTCTGAGTATATGCACTATGCAACTATATTTTTACTATTGGCAACTAAATGGGTGTGTATTTTAGATTTTTTTTTTAGCCGTTTTATGCCTTGTAAATGAATAGGCAAAAGTAGGGTAGGGAGCCTATCTACTCTAGAATAATTTTTTAGATTTGCTTTCGTGATAGGTGAATTTCAAGTGTTTTTGAGCTTCCACATCAAGAGTTTTTCCAGTGCGAATAGCTATGGTCTATTTTATTGTGCAACCTTTTCTTAATAAGTTCATGTTGGGATTTTTTATAGTGTTAAAATTAAAAGTTGAGTTGTCCCCCCAAAATGTTCTGTTTTTTTGAGAAAAACTAAAACGTGATGAAAACATTATAACACCATGGAGCAGAACATGATATGCAGGTTGGGTAATGTGGTATTATGAATTAAGCATAGGTGGTTTTCAGATTTGAACCTACGCTTAATAACATTTTGTTGCAATCTAAAGGGCGTAATGGGCTACGCCTTGGATTAGACCCTTTACCAGATATGGATAAAATCACACACAATATTCAATCATCCATTAAGCAAGGGGGTTTGAGCGATAATTGATCATGCCCATAGATATTGTCTTGTGAAAGTTATTTGGGATCAATCTCATGTCCCATGACTGCGGCCTTCACGATTTCTCTCACGTAGGTAAATCTTCTGAGCGTGCTTGCAACGGGTAGTAATTCCAACACAAATAAGGTGTTGGACTTACTAAGAGTGTAACTCACCCTATCTAATTATTAACATCTTATATTAATTATTCAACAATAATTGTAGATGTCTAGAATATCAATTTATAGATGGAAAAAGCTTTTAACATTTAGCCCGAACATGGACTTCACACATAGAAGTCGGTCCAAGATGTTTAGCTTTTAACATGTTTAGCCCGAATATCTATTTGTCAATATCTTCCTTAATTACAAGTTATGGAGATGTCCAGTGTTGTTAAAGGCGCAGTGAGGCGCGAGGTTAAGCGAGGCACGTGCGTGCGCCTTGTTTGCGCCTCGCGTGGAACGCTAGGCGCGCCCGAAGCGCATTTAGGTGTGCATCAGTATGAACTAGGTTTCTCTTTTTCTCTTCTCCATCTTCTTTCTCTCGTTACTGTTAGTGTTGTTACTTCTTTAGTGTTACTATTAATTGAATTATTGTTGTTTCTCCTCCTTCAAGATACTAATCTTTTATTGTCTTTTGTTACTGTTACTATGCACATTTCTCTTATTTTTATTAATGTTCTTAATTGTTAACTTGTTATTTGTTGTGTATTTTTTGATTTTATTATTTCGTAATCTTTTAAGTTAACAAAAATGAAATAACAGGCGTGCCTCACTAAATTGAGGCGCTGCACGCCGCTTGCGCTTTGCGCTCCACACACATTAGGCTTTTTGCGCTTCATAGTACGCTTTGCGCTTCGACAACACTGGAGATGTCATTGTAAATTTCAAGGATAATAAAGTTTCGAGTAGAAATAAAATCCTTAGATGATAATAGGAGCAAGATGAACTTAGCAATCAACAATGAGGTAAAATGAGATTCCGGGACGTAATAAATCTGTCCACTAAGCAAAAAAAAAAACCAAGCAAATAATTTCTCATTATTAACAATGGACTTTTGAACAAAGCAACAACAACACAATGTTTAGCATTCAGTCACTATTGGTCTATAATTGATCCTGTATTGATTACTCACATCTCTTTCTTGGAGGTTCAGTTTGTAACTACATATGGACAAGAAAGTGTCAATAGTAGCCTCTAGCAACATTGCATATCTCATTAAATAATCAACAAGGTAAATTCATTAATAAGTACATGATTTTTTTCATTCATAAATGAATGGTTTCCTGACACTAAGTGTTGCGAAATTGGCTCAGTGTTTAACGTGAAATGAAACAAAGTGAATAGGGATGCATAAGAAAGAAAACAATTAGGAACACATTTAGCACAAACATAGACTTAGAATGAAATAAATCTAATAGTGGATAACACATTAAGTACCATGTGAACAAGGATAACTTCTAACTAAAATCAAGAGGTTATAAAATGTATTTCTCTCTTTTCATTATACGCACATAATCTTAGAAGAAAATTGTGACAGTATTAAAGTTTTCTATATCACACAAAACCTTTATACTTGGAGATGGATGCTTTTATAAAATGATCTTAAATCAATTTCTCTTTCAGATTATGGCAGTTTTATGCCCAAAATGTGAATGACAAAGCTAATGCTTTCCCAGGTGTATAGGTAGATTGATAAAGCTAATGCTTTCCCAGGTGTATAGGTAGATATTGATAATAGAAACAAATGTTGAGGTGACAATTATTTAATGAAACAATGTTTAATAAAACAAAATTTCAACAAATAACAACTACAATTGGGCGTCAAATTAAGGACAATTATAGCATAGAGAAGAGAAATAGATGATATTTTTTATCTAACTACACTTTATAACAAGTAATTGAATAGAACTAATTAACAGGTTTTGCATGAAAATCAAAAGATAGGAAAAGACAAATTAGATCTCATGATTAATTGAGATTAAATTCCAGTACGTCTAGGTTAAGAGTGAGAGAATAACCTCTATTTACTGGACCAGAATAGCATGGCACAATTAATGATGCTATATAGTAAATTTTAAGACAATGCTCAAATTATTATATCTACGAGTAGGTATTTAGTTGCAAGATGACACAATTAATTCAAAAGATGCAAGGACATGACATGATGTCAGGAGAACGACTTTAATCAAATTAAAGTCTTAAAAGAATATGATAAGTCTTCTATAATTATATGCACATAACACACTAGGTTAAACTCTGATAAAATTAAAATTGATGGTAGAATGACTTAATATAGCTATACAAATGATAAACTATGAATAATCGAGAGGCTTTGAGACCGAGATACAACATGCTCCAGATTAGAGCACTTGTAACAAAATTAAACCAAGAGCACAATCACATGTGAGGGCATACACATTGAGAAAATATTAAACACAACAACCTAAGTAGAAATCAATCAATAATGATAAAGAACGGAAATCCTTTCATTGAGTTTATTTTAGTTTATTAACCGACGCAAAGAAATTTTGTAGCATGTGAGCATGTTGAACGGATCAAATCCAATAAAATTGGTTAATCTAAAGTAATAACCGAAATTAAAGAGACTTAAACAAACAATAACAAAATAATGGAATAACAAATCATCTACTATTCTAGATTGCGGGAAATAATTCACAAATTAAATAAATCAAATAAAATTAACCAGCTAAAATTAAAAGTTAGAAACCCGACTTGTGATTTCCAATTGTGAGTGGCGCTACCTTAGAAAGGTAAATGCCGCCTCCGTGTAGATAGCAAGACAATCTACTCTCTAGCGGTAAAAGAAAATTCCGAAATATATCGGAATCTGGTCCTCGGCTCAAATGAATGCAGTTGCCCAAATAAAACAATTGGAAAAATAATTAAGTTAAGAAGAGAATGAGAGATTTTTTTTAAAGAAGAGGATGATGTTTTTTTCTTGGTACAATAACTCTTTAGATATCTTATTTATAAGAAAGTTCTAAGAAAGCTGTTATAATCGATTTTGGAAAATTTTCAACAGACTGAGAGAATTTTCTCAACTTGATCCTTATAACTCCTCGAATACTTGGTTGGGAAGATTCTCTCAGTTTGTTCAGGATTTTCATAAATCGATTACAATAACTTTATTAGAAACTTTTCTATTTAATAGGATAGTATGTGAAGAGTTATTGTATCAAGAAAAAACATCATTCTTTTCTTCTAAAAATCTCTAATTATCTTCTTAACTCAATTATTTTTTAAATTTTTTGTTTTGGACAACTACATTCATCTGAGTGGTCGTTCGCTACTGAGTTCGATCTATTTCAGGGTTTTCTCTATCGCTAGAGAGTAGATTATCTTGGTTGTCTGCACGATGACGACATTTACTTTTCTAGGTCACCGTCTCTCGCGATTGAAAATTTCTACTAAAATCTGGATGGTATCTTTTTGCTGGTCTCTGCCCCGATGTTCATATTGTACCATCTCATTGCTAAAATTTGCACTAAACAATTATTTCTTCCATGTAATTCGGATCATAAACAATCCCACATATGCCTCCCACTACTTTTACAAAAATCACCATTCTTAAATTCTTAGTAATCACTATCTCGCTTGATCTTGACTTCTGATGGATTTCTAATTGTTCTGATTGACTTTTCTTTTGTATATGAACGAATTACTTATAGGATGATAAATTTTCCTGGATTAATTTTTTGAAAGACTTTAGCCTTCAGCTGAAATTTTGGGCATAAAAAATCCTTAAATATATTGATAAATGCTTATGGTTATTCTTCTACGTGCTTACTTTGTGGGGGTAAATCTGGAAACTGCTGCACATATTTTTCTACATTGCCCCTTCACTCTGAAACTTTGGGCGTCTGAAAGAAACCGTTTTGCTATTTCCTCTTGGTCTTCTTCCGTTGCATCCTTTTAGGGGGATTGGAGGCTCTCCAACATCCCACACAATGAGGCTAACTGATGGGATTGTGTTGTCAACGCAACCTTTTGGGTGGTTTGGCTCGAGCGGAATCAATGGGTTTTCAATGTCAAATCCTTTTCTATCTCGAGCTTGATAGTCGGATTTCCTCGTTGGTGACTCTTTAGCAACTGCACTTCCCTCTCCGCAAAAGTCGCAAGCCGCCATAGTGTGTTGTTCTCCGGCACCTTCGGTTTCTTGTGATGTATTGATAGTTTCTTTGTAACTTTAACACTCTCCCACCTCCCCCTCCCTTTTTGTAATCTCTCATTCTTTATTATTTTAGTAATATGGGGCCAAGGCCCCATCTTTCCCTAAAAAAATGGTTCTGGTTATGTTGCTTGGACAAAAGCATATTGACGTGAACACGACATGACACATGAAAATTTTCATTAGTACACCAAAAAAAAAAAAAATCATGCCCAATACTTGGGTCCGACATGCCATGGCTTCACGAAAGAATTCTGTTTTACATAAGCTTTTGTATATCAAACTACTCTCTTCATGCAAACATACTTAGTATCCTCTTTATTTTCTTCATATTTGGATTAGTGGTGGTGGTGGTGGTGTTGTTGTTGAGGTCTAAATGCTATAACTAAACACAAAACTAGTAATATAACCGCAATACACATATATGATGTATTATTGTACCAAAGTTTATTAAAAGAGTTATCGGTACTAGACAAATGTTGTTGGATATGTTTTCCGTACTTACTATTTGGTGCAGAAGTGCACATGAATTGGCATATGAAAAAACTATGTTTAGTATATATTATGCATTAGTAAAAAGTAGCATATAGCTTATGCACTACTATAAGAACTCCTATTGCTACCCTTTGCGTTACAGAAAAATTTCTGTTGATAATAGACCAAATATCGCAGCAATTATTTTTGATAACATAAAAAAATATTAAAAAAGAAAAGTGATATTTTTCCTTCCCAATTAGTGTCCATGTCTCCATGGAGGGTAAGAAAAGGGGGTCAAACGTTTAAATCAGATTTCTTCTCCACAAACTGCCCTTACTATGAAGGCCAAAGTTCGTTATTCTCCTTTTCTCTGCAATCCTAGTGCACGCTGCTTCAACTTGAGAGGTTGTTCTTGTTAAGTTATGACAAGTTTTATTCATATATATTTATGTCTTTTATTTTGACAAAAAGCTTAATTGAATCCAACAAACTCATGCACTAGCATTCACAGTCAGAATAGTTGCGCTTGAATAGAAAACTCTTTTGATGATGTAGACAAGTCAACGGTTGATGGAATGTTGAGAGACTTTTTTTTGGTCCCCTTCCCAGCTAGGAGAGTTTTGAGGAGGGATACACTACGGGTGGTTCTCTGTTGTGGAACAACTGCGGCATAGGTCTTCAAGCAGTGTGCTTATGTAGCCGGCAATATAGTGTTTGTTGGATGTGTTTTAAGTTTCTCTCTTATTTGGTTTTGGTTTTAATCCTACATTGAATAGGAGATTGGAGGTTGGGTAGTATATATACTAACCCATCCCATGCCTATTGGTATGAGTGTTGGGTAATGGGCCACATCCCCACAAGCGCGCGCGCGTTGAACCGGTTCGGGTTCGGGTGGCGCGCGCCCATGACATGCGGACACGAATGCAGTTCGATTCAGCGGGCTCTTGAACTTGAAGCTTTTTTCGATTTTTCTATTTTAATTTTTATTTAAATTTTTGTTTTGATTTTGCGAGATTTTCTGTTCGGTTTTGACCCACTCTCCGGATCTGCTCGCGAACTACACGATCGTGTGCAGATTTGGAGCGGGACTGTTACAATAGATGAATTCTGAGAATTTATAAATAGCTTCTCGCAGTTCAGTCTGTTACCTCCTCCAAAATTCTACAGAATTTTGTCGCCCTCCTCCAAAATTCTTTGTTATAAAATTTTGCTTCAGTTTTTGGTGATTTCTTTGAGGAATTCTACTACATACGGACAATGCATTTCCATCTGAGTAAAGGTCTAGCTCTTCGTTTGGGGCTAGTTGCTGGTGATCTATCGGGGGAACTTTTACTGCTAGGAGAGGAGGTCATTCTAAGGTCCGGACGATGGACCGGTCATCTATACTCTAGGGCAGTGCTTCTGCACGACTGTTACCCCAGGCCAGCAAATTTAATTTTCTTTTAATTGCTTCATGTTAGTGCATGCTTAGGACAAGTTATTAATTAGATTAAAAAATTTATGTTTTAAATTGTTGCATGATTTAAAATTTTAAAAATACTGCTATATATCTAACAATCTAGCAGATAGATTTTATCTGATAATTTTCATGCAATTGAATTAAGAAATTATTTCATGCAACTTAATTAAATTTTTTTAATACTTGTTCATGCAATGTTTCATGTTGTTAAAGTTGTTCATGCAATAGAAATTATTTAATTCTTACTAAAATTTTCAAAGCAATTTATTGAAATCCATTTGTCACAAAATGAAACTATCAAGATCTAAACTCTACTAAAAGTTTTGTTCTCTTATTTTCAAATTTTCATTTATTATTAGAGATTTTATTAAACCATTTCATTACAATAATTATTTATAAGATCTTTCTAAGCTATTTAGATCTTATCCTATCTGTTACAAGATTCTTTCAAATCTAATTTCGTATTTATATCTTACAAGTTCTTGTATAGCAAAGTTTTTGCTCAAATTCTGAGAAGGATAAATCTTTAAGATCTAAGGAAAAACCTTTTCATAATCTAATCGTTTTCATTGTAAAACTTTATTACAAGATCTAAGAAACATCTTAATAACCTTAATAACTTTATTTATTACAAATCTATTTGTATTAATTATTACAAGGCCAAATCTTTCGTTACAAAACTTTATTCATTTGTTTTCATTTACAACATCTTATTAGTGTAGATAATTTAAATTATTTAAATCGTGTCTTATTTATAAACTCATATTAGAAGATTCTACATAAATTTATTAGTTAATTAATTGTTTATTTCTACTATATTAGTTAACTAAAATAGAATTATCTAAATCCTTGCAATTATCTAATCCCTCATAGTTTATAATTGTATTGTTTAATTGTTCTAAATTTGCAATCAATTGTTAATTAATTCCTGCTATTTTACTTCTGAAATTTAATTGGACATATTGATTAGAAATTTAGAAGTAAATTAGTTTAAAAATTAGAATAACCTTTTGGAAATTATTATTGTTATAATTTCTAACTAGGAAAATTTTAAAAATAAGACAAGTCTATATCTTGTTATATCTTGTTTGAATTATTTGTCACATGATTAAAAAAATATTATACACTATTTTATTCTGCAAACTCTAATCTAAAAGCTATCAATGTAAACTAAATTCTGACATTGTTAAAATAATTTTGAAATACAGAATTCAGGTAGCACATCCCATTACTATGACCAACCCTGATCATTCTAAGGGTGTCAAACCGTGAAATTCGCTGGCACATACTCTAAGAGATGGGTAAACCCAATGAAGTACTTTTTAACCACTTTAGGTATCATATCAGTCATAGATGATATTATTCCTACATTTTCTCCTAAATCCTCATCTATTGGATTTTCTTTTGTTGAAACTTCTCCTACAACTCCTTTTTCCTAATCTATTTGAAACCTGAGGAAATTGGCTATCATTGTCTCCATAGAATTTTTAGTGCACTCTCTGATAGTTTATATGACATTTATTATGAATATAAGAGTGCTAAAGAACTATGAACAACTCTCGAGGATGAATATGGCCTCGACAATGACGATGCTGGAATCGAAAGATTTACCTCCTCCTCCTTCAATAAGTTCATGATGATTGATAGTAAACCCATCAATGATCAACTTCATGAATTTCAAGATTATATCTGACACCTTCAATCGAAAGGAAATCAATTCTCCAACGATTACAAGGTGTCTTGTCTTATTGACAACTCCCTCCTTCCTGGTTAATCTTTGTTGGAGACTTCCGTCACAAGTAAGGTGACCTAACCTTTATTCAAAGCCCTAAAAGCGATTTGCATAGAAGATCAGCATAGACAAAATTCTAAAACCAAGTTAGAAATGAAAGCTAAAGTGAACTTGGTGGAGGATAAGCTTAAGCGCAAATTTATGAATCCCACGGGCAAGAAGCTCAAAAAACCCAATCATTTTCATTCTTCTCCCCATGCAAACTCTTCTTCTTTCAAACTATCTCAATCTTCCTCCTTTAAACTCAAAACCTTTGGCCATAAGACTGATGGAAGATTTTGCTACGTCTACAGAAGAACAAATCACATAGCACCTCAATGTTTCAACCGGAAGAAAGAACCAGTCAAAGCTCAACTAAAAGAAAATGGAGAAAATGGCGGACACAAGGTCAACATGATGGAACTGAACTCCAACTCTTTTAGGTTAGATTCTTCTCTTTTTATTGTCAACTCTATCACCTTCTTCTCGGACTGATGGTTAGACTCAGGAGCCAATATTCATATCTGTATTGATTGGTTTAAATCCTATCAGGAACAACGTGGAGGAAGCGTGAGCCTGGCAGATGACTCCACTAAAGAGATAAAGGGAACTGGACGTATTGATCTCAGAATGACCTCAGGAAAAATTTAGACTCTTCAAGACGTCCTGCATGTACCCACACTTCGGAGAAATCTGATCAGCGAGTCTTCACTTCTTAGAGCTGGTTATAGGATTGTTAACTAATCCAAAAATATTTGTAATCTCTAAGTCTAATATCTTCATTAGAAAAGGTTTTGTTGTGATGGCCTTTTCGTCTCAATGTAATAAATTCTTTTGATAATGAAATTTCTATTCCTGTTGCTTTAAACATTGAGTCTTGTGATATCTGGCATGGAAGAATGGGACATGTCAACTTCAATTCTATCAAAAATGATTAATTTGAATCTCATTTTTAAATCTTCTTTTGACACATCTTCTACATATGAAATCTGTGTTCAGGGTATGAATATCCGAAAATCATTTCCATCTATCACAAGGACATATGAACCCTTCGAACTTATTCATAGTGATGTTTGTGACTCGAATAGAGTTCTCACCCGAGGCAGTAGAAGATACTTTATGACATTCATTGATGACTACTCCAAATTCTGTCACACCTATCTTCTCAAATTCAAGATTGAAGTCCTCGATTGATTTAAGGTGTATAAAG
Organism: Agave tequilana; assembly: GCA_038442645.1. NCBI lineage: Eukaryota > Viridiplantae > Streptophyta > Magnoliopsida > Asparagales > Asparagaceae > Agave > Agave tequilana. The sequence continues at coordinate 22,178 of JAVJIF010022456.1, forward strand.
CCCAAGCTGAAAACCAACGTGAAAAGATCATTAAAATTCTAAGATTTGATCGTGGGGGGAGAGTATACCTCAAATGATATGACAGAATTCTGTCAAGAACACGACATTAATCATGAGGTAACTGCTTTCTATACACCTCAATCCAACGGTGTAGCTGAAAGAAAGAACAGAATACTGATGGACATGGTGAATTGCAGGTTACTCAGCTCAGGTGCACCTGAAAACCTTTAGGGTGAAGCTCTCCTTTCTGCCTGTTTTGTACTCAATAGGGTTCCCCAAAGAAACTCCGACGTTACTCCCTATGAACGTTGGAAATTGAGAACTCTTAACATTCAATTCTTCAAAGTTTGGGGTTGCTTGGCTAAGGTTTCAATACCGGAACCAAAGAAAAGAAAAATCGGCCCTAAGACTGTTGATACTATTTTCATTGGATATGCACTAGATAGCAATGTTAATCGATTCCTAGTTAACTCTGAGATCAATGAAATATCTAACCCATCATTGAAGGTAGGGATGTTCACTTTGAAAACATCTTTCCTTTCAAGTCTAGAATCCCTAGTGATCTTTTTTGTACTCATTCTACCTCTGATAACACTTCTTTTAGTTCTGCTCTTGTATCTGATTCTGAACCTAGAAGGAGTAAAAGAATAAGAACTCTTACATCTTTCGGTGAAGATTTCTTTACCTATCTTGTGGAAGGTGATCCTAGCTCTTTCAAGGAAGCAATGAACTCTTCTGAATCTCCTTTCTGGAAAGAAGCCATTGACAGTGAGATCAAGTCCATAATGGAGAATAACACTTGGATTCTCACTGACCTTCCTCCAGGATGCAAACCTGTAGGTTGTAAATGGATCTTCAAGAAGAAACTCCGACCTGATGACACTGTTGATAAATACAAAGCCAGATTAGTTGCCAAGGGTTTCACCAAACAAAAGAGTATTTACTTCTTTGACACCTATTCTCCTGTTGCCAAAATCTCCTCTATCAGAATCCTTCTAGCACTTGCATCAATTCATATCATGTTCATTTACCAAATGGATGTCAAGACTGCTTTCCTGAATGGCGATCTTGAAGAAGAGATCTATATGGACCAACCAGAAGGATTCATTGCCAAGGGACAAGAAAACAAAGTATGCAAACTTGTGAAATTGTATGGACTTAACCAAGCACCTAAACAATAACATCAAAAGTTTAACAAAGTTATTGTACAATTTGGATTCATTGTCCATGAACATGACAAGTGCATATATTCTAAGAACTTTGACAATGAGTATATTATCCTTTATATATATGTAGATGATATTCTTATCCTTGAAACTTTTCTTGATGCAATCCAAAGAGTAAAGGAGTATCTTTCTCAAAATTTTGATATGAAGGATACAGGTCCTTGTGATATGATATTGGGATTGAAATATCTAAAACCTCTAATGGAATTTCTTTAAGTCTAGATCATAGCATTGAAAAAATGCTTCATAAATTTGATTTTTATAACTCTAAACCAATTTCTACACCATATGATTATTTTTCAATTGCTTTGAAGAAGAATATGGGTGAGCCTGTGTCTCAACTAAAATACTCTCAATTAATAGATTTACTTCTCTATATTTCTAACAGGATTAGACCTGACATCTGCACTAGAGAGAGTTTTCAGATATCTTAAAGGCACAATTGGCTATTATCTGACTTACACTGAATATCCTAATGTTATGAAAGGTTATAGTGATGCCAACTGGGTCACTGATTTCAACAGTGATAAGTTTACTACCGGATATGTATTCATGTTCGGTGGTGCTACTGTGTCCTGGAAATCCTGCAAACAAACAGTGATTGTCAGGAGCACTATGGAGTTCGAGCTCATTGCTCTGGACACAATTTGCTCTGAAGCTGATGGTTAAAGGATCTTTTGTCTGAATTCTCTATCGTGCCTAAATTCATACTTTCAATCTCAGTTCTTACTGATTCAAGATCCACCATTAAGATTTTAAAGCAAGATAATGCCAATAAGAAGATGAATAGATATATTCAAATTAGACTTAAGTTTGTTCATCGTCTATTGGGTAAAGTTGTACTTCTGGACTTTGTAAAGTTCGAAAAGAATATTATTGACCCATTGATTAAGGGTCTTTTTAGGAGTGTGGTCCTAAAATCATCGAGAGAGATGGGGTTAAGCCCATTGTAGAGTTTATCGATAGCGGGAACCCAATCTACTTGATTGGAAGTTGATTCCATGAAAGAGATTCAATGTGGTAGAAACAAGCTGGACTGGTGATACTCGTGTGGAGCATCAACCCAGATATGTTTATATCATATATGTAGCATTGTAGCTACTACCCCTTCTTTATGGTGACGATGCTCTTATAATACAACTAGGTAGGATGAGTTTAACTCTTAATAAGTCCAACACATGTAGTGTGGAGGGTATACCATTCAGCTGTAGTACCCTTGGAGGACTTACCTACGTGAGAGGAAACGTGATGGTCGTGGTTGGACGGCAGGGCTGACCCTAGAAACTCTCATGAGTCGGTTACTGTGAGCATGACCTTTAACACTCATGGTTCAAAGACTCGGCCGAGTCGGAGACGAGTCGGCCGAGTCGTATCCGTCTCGGCCCGCTCCGAGACGAGTCCGAGTCACGAGTCGGTCGACTCAACTCAGAGGAGGCCGACTCGGCCGAGAATCGGAGTTAACTCGGTCGACTCGGCATTATGATGATAATTTTGTGCCTCATCGCAATTCAATGTGGAAATAACCACATTAGCATGTATTTATGAATGTAGTTTGTGTAATTTACTATATTATGCATGTATTTTGATATGCTTCTACCAGCGACGTGTGTATTTATACTTTCGCTTTATGTTTAGTATGCTAGGTGATATATTTTGGACATGCGATACATGAATGTGGATGTCTACATTTTTTTAAGATTTGTCATGATTTTTTCAGAATTTTTTGAGCTTTCTCTGTAGCGTTTTGCGTGTATCGCCCGATACCGATCTGAGTCGCCAAAACCGATCTGTCTCAGTGCCCGCCGAGTCGGCGGCCGAGACCGCGACTGTGAATCATGTTAACACTCAACCCGCTCGCTCAATAAATGGAGACTTACTGTGTGTGTATTCTATCAATATCTGATAAAAAGAGGTTAGTTCCAGGTGTTGTCCATTATGTCTCTCAAATGGCGATGAATTCACTAAGGAAGGTTGTAGGCGTAGTCCACCTGTCCCGAATTCACAGTATGATGTTGCCTGATTTCACTCGTGTTTTATGATCTGATGATTTGATTGTTATTTATTGTTGATTTGTTTTATCTTCTCTGAAACTCAAGTTTTTAGGGGGGACTGTTGGATGTATTTTGAGTTGGAGGGAAAACTTGAGTTTCCCTCTTATTTGGCTTTGGTTTTAGTCCAACATTGGATAGGAGATGGAAGGTTAGGTAGTATATATACCAACTCCTCTTATGCCTATTGTTTTGAGTGTTGGGTCATGGGTCACATCCCCGCACACGCTCACACATGCCAAACCGAACCGAGCCGGGCCAGGTTTGGGCTCGGGTGGCGCGCATCCGCGACCTGCGGATACGAATGCAGTTCGATTCAGGGGGCTCTTGAACCTGAAACTTTTTTTGCATTTTCTATTTTAATTGTTATTTAAAATTCTGTTTAGATTTTTCGGGATTTTTTATTCGGTTTTGACCCACTCTCTGGATCTGCTCGCGAACTGCACGATCGTCTGCAGATTTGGAGTGGAACTGTTACAACAGATGAACTCCGAGAATCTATAAATTGTTTCTCGCAGTTCAATCTGTTACCTGCAAAAAATTCTACAGAATTCTGTCTCCCTCCAAAATTCTTTCTTAGAAAATTTTGCTTCGGTTTTCGAGGAATTCTATTACATACGGGCAACGTATTTTCATCTGAGCAGAGGCCTAGCTCTTCGTCCGGGGTGGGGTGCTGGTGATCTACCGGGGAACTTTTACCGCTAGGAGAGGAGGTCACTTTAAGGTTCGGATGAGGGACCGGTCATCTATCTTCTAGGGCAGTGCTTCTGCACGACTGTCACCCCAGGCTAGCAAATTTAATTTTTTTTTAATTGCTTTATGTTAGTTGCATTTTTAGGACAAGTTATTAATTAAATTAATAAATTTATGTTTTAAATTGTTGCATGATTTAAAAATTTAAAAATACTACTATATATCTAACAGTGTTCTCACAAAGCAGGCATTAATTTTCGTGTTGGTTTCATCTTTATTATATATTACAGTCGATAATCTTGTCGAGGTTGAGCAACAGTTTAATTAACTGCATTTTCTTGTCATGAGGGGGAGACAGACATGCTGCTTTGACCCAGAGAACTAAACTAAAGTAGGCAAGCTTACTTGATATATGTAATGTTTTAACTGTTGTTGCTTTGAGCTATGTTAGTACATAGACTTGTTGAAGCTCAGAGACTGATCACATAGACATCCTTGTTTGGAAACTGTCGGCAATTTTACTAAGGAAATTGGAAAGCCTATCGAAGGGTGGGAGCTGTTAATGTGTTTCCCAAATATAGGGGTTTCTTTCATTTTGAATGTGTTGTACTCTTTATTCATGCGGTGCATTTTGGATGAGCTGAGTTTTGATTGGTTTCTTTATCCAAAAAGGCTCCCTTTTTTTTTTCTTGATGAGATGAGTGAAAAGGATTCTGGGGCAAATTTAAGTCGAAATCAGGTTTATTGATTTTATAGAGTCACCTGTGCTGATGGTTTGATGCTACAAAGGATTGGTTTCGGCTTTGATTGTGAAAAAAATATTTTACTGTTAAAACAGAGGACTTCTTGCTCCTGGAGCCAAGACCATATGAATTCAAAGATAATTATATAATAAGTTGCATATTATGTGAGCCTTCACAAGCCACAAAGCATTCCTCAAAGGGTATTATTTGACTGGGAGAATGCTTAGATTTATTTTGTACTCTGATTGTTTCTCCATGTAGCATGCATGACACCTTCCAAGTCTCCATCCAACTTCTAAAGATCTACTTTGATTAGCATATGATTATTTGCTGAGTCTTAGTTGACAATTTCAACATCTTTGATCAAAGTTTCTTCTAGAAATGCATTGTATAAAAACATATTCCATTCTTCTGATCCAAGCTGTTTAAATATTGGACTCTCCGAAAAGCCAAGAGCTTTCTTAGCTTTAAAATGATGGTACTTACCCTTCAAAGTACTAATTAGTAGCAGAGAACACAAAATTATATGTGAAATCTTAAATTGTATTAGATCTACTGAACAAATGAGCAACAAATTGCTAATTATATCTGAAATTGTATTTGTTGGAGCCCATGTCGCATGTGAAAACAGAAACAAGTTTACATATAGCATAATTTTGGCCTTATTACTACTAATTTGATTGAGAAGTGAGTTTTTCAGCAACATGTTGACACTTCGCAGTCCAAAGGAAGGAACATAAGAAATAATACTAACTTCCATTTAATTACTCCAAATTCCAAAATCACATATTCAAACTTTATAATTTCAAATGCAAACTAGTACAAGTAGCTAAACACACCACTCCAACATTAAGGAAACTGCTGCTTACATGGGAGATGAACAAGATTAAAGGCAACTAAGAAAGCTCACAAAATTCAGTGATAAAATTGACCAAAACCATTTATTTTGATCATTAAGAAAAGGCCTTATGCATGAACCTCATCTATTGCAGCTAATTCGTCTTCCTGCAGTTCTTTCTGATCTCTCCACTGGACCCAGTGAGGGGGCTAATGTCCCCCATCTTGATCATGGCGGCAACGAAATCAGAGTTGAAGGTGCTCGGGCTTGTGCTGTAGGTTGAGACCTGAGAGTTGGTTGACCCACCGTTGAACAGTTCTTGGTCAGAGTGGAGCAGGCCCTTCTTGTTGACAAGGTTCTTGAAGTAGTTGTTGTCGAATGCGGTCGGGGTCTGGAGGTCCAGCGGGGCGAGGTTGTTGTTGCCGGAGACGGACGCGCTGGGGCAGTTGCCCTGCCTGGTCTTGGCGAAGGAGCTGTTGATGTCAGTGTCGTTGTAGATGTGGGCTCTGAAGTTGGTGCACCTGGCTTGGCCAATGGTGTGAGCACCTATGTTGAGCAGAATGGATCAACTATGAGGTATGTCTGATAACATTGTGTCTTTCATTATGTAGTATGTTTCTCTCTTCAAATTCAAGTAATGTTAAATTAACTATATGTTCTTATATGCTCTTTTTTCAGCTTCAGTTCTTTAGATAAGCTCTTGCATGTGTCATTTATGTGTCAAACAAAGCGATTTTTTTTTAGTAGAGAAGTCAAAAGAGAGATGAGTCTCATATGTGAAAGAGACCCAAGCTAACAGGTATGGGGGCTAGTGAGATAAAGGTATCATTAGGTTGGATCCAGGCTGAGTGAAGAAGATTTTGTTTAATTAATTAATTGAGACTTTTTGAATATTATTGAGCTCCGACAGTTTAGCTCCAAATGGGTTTGAGTTGGACTCCAGATATGGGATTCTCTATCAATTCTAGAACTTGACCAATATGCAACAGCTTATATTACTGGGTAACCGGCAGGCTTTTAGTGCAAGACCACTGTGAACTGTCCCAAATTAATATTATTATCATTACTGTTTACAAATTTGCAAATTTAATAATCATATATTTCAGCTAAAGTTTTCGTACAAATAACTAATAAAATTGGTATTAGTATTTGATAAAGGAAATTAGATTTCATACCAGCGAGTGCAACCATGTCCTTAGTTGAGAGACCCTGAGCTGAAAACTTGGAGATGAGGTTACTGAGGCTGGACGTTGGAGGAGGGATGTTGTTGTTAGCTCCACTTAGGCTTGCAGTCCTTGCATCTCTTCTCCCCAATTTCACATTCCAAGTTGGTCCTCCAAGCTACAAGTAAGTATCAAGTGACATGAATTTAGATAAATGTCAATATTGTTCGTTCTTTTATATTCACCAAAGCTGGCTCAAATTAGGTAAACTCACTAGGACTACTGAGTCCCTTGCAGTCACTGCCAAGATATCAGCACAAGACACAATCCCCGGGCACGCCTTCTCGGCCGCAGCCTTTATCTTGTCGATGACATCAAACCCTCTGACTGAATTCTTGTTAGGATTCGCGGTCTTCTCTCCTGTGAAGTTTGAGGTGTCGTCTAAGAGCAATGACCCGTCACAACCCTAGAGGCCACATAGAATGCATGTAATATAGTTAGTAGCATTTATAAGGCAAGAATGAGCATGTTTCTCTGATATTCACATAGATGCAGTGTGTAACTTGAATATGCTTGCATTGTCATAGAAAAGTAATGAGCATACATTAACAAAGCAGTCGTGGAAGAAGAGGCGGAGGAGCGAGGCGCCCATCCTCTTCTCGTTCGAGATAGCAGACTGAACCACCGGTCTGATCGTTGATAACAGGTTGGGGCATGAAGATGAGTAGAAGTTAGTAGTGAGCTGAGCTGAGGAGGTGCCTAGCAATGCAAAGAACACTAGGGCAATAGGAGCAAAGGACATAAAAGATGAAGAAGCCATTTGTGCTTAATTGCTCTATCTTAATCTTAATTAGTCAAATATAAGAGTACTGTTTTTGGCTTGAGAAGATATGCCAGCAGTTGGGGCTTATTTATATGGGATTTGTGGGACCCCCTTCACACCTAAACCATGGAAGATTTGCATGGGGATCAAAAGAAAAAACAGCATTCACATTGATCACATTGAAAAATGTTACCATGCAGCGAGCGATAGAGACAGAGAAGGGGAGAAGGTTTATCTTGTCAAAAGAGAGCAAGTGGCCCTGTTTTGTTCTTCTTTTGATATGGGGTGGGTCTAAAAGAATGGAAATTTATAATTCCCTTTTTATAAATTTGGAAAGGTCACCGGAAATTATTTGGAGTTACTGTGAGAGTCAATATGAAGGTTGGTTATATATTTTCCAAAGCTTAGGTAATAATTTAGTTGCATGAGCTATTTGATGTAAGTCTGAGGAATTGAGTAAATGGTTGTTTTTAAAATGAAAGTGAAATTGAGGCTCTTCTTCACTGGGATACAAATGAGGTCTTTGACAACAAAATTAGAAGGTTGTTTTTTTTGTCTACGAGCTAGTGCAAAATAGAAAAGAGTGAAAATTGAAAATGAGTATTCATGGGTCCTATTTAATATCAAGAGGGCATATGGCATATATTGGGGCACCAAGAACAACAAGGTGTTTTTTATGCCGAGCACCTAAACCGGTACCCTTAATCATAACTATATGTTCATACGAGTACCATATTGTCATGTATGGATGGACGTGATTCGTTTTAGAACGAGATTAACACAGAGAGAAGTCCAAGTGTTAGTTCTACTTGGCACAAAATACAACAATCCCTGTAATAATGAACGGTTTGTGATTAAAAAAGTAAACACCATGACTATCCATTTCTGGAATTTGTGGAAATAAGAGCATAGCTTAGCATATAAAGCCTGGAACTTGGTCTTTGTGTAGTCGGTAGAACTTCATTCACCAGAAAAGGACTTGGAGCTCCCTGGCTAAGCTGAATTTGGACAGGCTTTGAAATATTGGGAAGCTAAATGCTAAGAAAGCCTAGATATGACTAAGGTTTGTTTGGAAAGGAAAGCGTTGAAGACAAAGCAAAGGTGCATTTTAAGAGGAAGAAACATATATGGCTAGCAACTTAGAAGGGCTAGTGGGAACTAACATTCATGTTGCAGCTTTCACATTACTTTCCTTAATCTATATTTGTTATGTCATGTTTCATTGCCTGTAAGTTTAGTTTTTTGTAAAACCGATTTCAAAAAAGGATAATTTGTAGGAAAAAAATTCATCAAATTATAATCCCAAATTAGAATTTTAGTGGAAGCTTGTGTAGTTGAAGTCTTGATATAATTAGAGTTGTTAAAAATCATTAGATAAACATGTTGTTGTCTCTCTTAGCTTGTTGGGTTCATATGGGAAGGAGGAACTAACCTTGAATTATATGAATGGGTAAATCTAGTGTTAGTGTTACTTTTGTATTTGCAACTTGTGCTAATCTTAGAGCCATCAAAATATAGGGATTTTTCTCAAAGTGGTCTCAAGACTCTCAACCAATTGTCAGTGTCCCCATTAAACAAATCGGTCTTCTTTTTTTCCTTGTTAATTACCGAACTTAAACCTAACACCTCTCACAGTCTACAAATAAAACAAAAATTACGAATAATATGTTCGCCCATCAATTTCACAAGGACATTGCTTAACGACATATCAAACTTTTAAATGAATTCGAGTCAATTAATCATTTGAGCAAATCTTTACTTTCTTTCCTTGTTACGACTCAACTAACCTTGCCACCTAGTCATTTCACGAAGTGCAATAAAATTTATGATAATTTTTCCATTGCTTCAAATAGAAGCCTCACCTGCTGAATGTTTTTTGTGCTTAGAAAAAGTAACAAAGTGTCTAGAAATTTGACTTCAAAAGAATAACTTTTATCAGTCATAACATACTTAATTATTAACATAGTGGGTGGAGAACATTCGAAGAAAACATTCATTGCACCTGCCTTCACTTTTAAAGACCTGAGTCATTGTTAGAAAAGGGTAAATTAAGTTCTAAGTCTTTGATTTAACACTAATCAAATGCTAATCAAAAGTTAGTCATGCATGAATGAGATTACGTAAAGTATTAAGAAAAGTCCAAAGAATCTTGGTGATTGGATGGTGAAGACAGTTTTTAGCAAGTACATGGACACGCATATGACCATGATGTTAATTTTGAAACTTTTGTCGAGCGTAAGACTTTTATTTGGGTCGGTCTGTACTGTTGACCTGCATAGAACAAAATTGTGGAGGATTTGGAGTAATTAGAGATAATTTTAGATGAAAGTTAAGAACTCCAGCTAAGCTTAGTTCATGACTTGTTTCGGCCATGATTTGGGTACTGCAAAATTAGTTATAAAGAATTAACTGAGAAAACAAAATATAACTGGAATTGTGTTGTACACGTTCCAATTTGTCTGTTCTTAGGTAATTGTACTTCACTTCCGAAGTTAGACTTTTGTGCAGTGGTTTTTTTTTTTTTTAAACATAAACATAAATCACGTGTATTAAACTATTTATATGATCAAAGTTTCTTGAAATTTTTTATTTATATTTTCTTTATTCTCCTTCAAGTGCCTAACGAAATTGAATACAGATGCCTGTGATATTCAAAACTTTGAAGTTGTGATGAATACTAACAAGAATTTGATGTCTATATTGATACAAAGTTCATGTTCGGCTATATGCCTTTATTTCAATATAAAAAATTAATTTTTTCCAGGAATAACAAATTTTGAGATCCAAAATGTTATGTGACATTGACCCAAAGTCTACTTCTAAATAATCTCTATAACATTAGCCGTGTAGTAGTAATGTTTGGATGCATGCGACCGTAACTGTAAAATAAAAGGTTATGATGAAAACATTTCATATAATCAAGACAAGGAACTGATCATCATAATTTTGAATTGAATCAGACTTTTTGCACTGTTTGATTGCAAATCTTGACTCATGGAGCTGACATTTAGGATCAACATTTAAGAATGACCCTCCCCTCACCTAAAACTAGCCTAATGTTTGAGTCACAAAGAAAGGCCATATGTTCCCCAAACTAACTATTTCTTGCGGCTCTTTTTTGAAACGTGACATAAAACATATTGCAATCTCTCACCATTTTAACCTAGTGCTAAAGCAGTCCAGGACCCAATCAAACTCGAAGTTGGTCAGACTTGGTTATAAAATCTCACCAAACACCCCTAATTTGACTAATTAGTCCCAAACTCAATGTTTAAAAACGGACCGGATTGACCGGTTCGGCCTGAACCAGGAACCTTAATTGTTGTTAACTAGAGAACCAGAATCTATCTTTAAATTGGTTTAAGGGGCTGTTTGCTACATGAAAAGTAAAACATGAAACATTATTCACATGTTCACCTCAGTTTTTTTACAATCACACGTTTTGCTGCGAAAAAATAAGTTGGTATCGCGTGTGGGCCTGCAAACAGTGCGGATTGTACACGATTTTTAGCGAGAAAAGTTTCGCTTCGCTCTCTTAAATCTCTGAAGCCTGACAGAAAATATTGTTCACTGTCAGAGTGAACAGTATTTCAAACTGGAAAGGCACGGAATACTGCTTATACCATTTTCCCCAAAAAAAAAAAAATTTGGGCCAAAAAGCCCCTTAGTGAGTACTTATTTCTTCCAAAAGTCGCGGGTCTAAACTCTAAGGGGTTGTTTGGCTCGATTTTTTTTTTTTTTTTTTGAAAATAGAATGCACAGTGTTTTGTGCTTTTTCAGTTTGAAACACTGTTCACTCGAGTGAATAGTGTTTCCTGTCAGCTTTCGAAACCTGAGGCGAGCGAAATTTCTCTTTAAAAAACGTTTACGGTCCACATTGTTTGCGGGCCCACACGCGATGCCAATTTTTTGTTTTTTGATGCAACCAAATGGTTGTTTGTGAAAAATTAAAATAGACACGTGAACATTGTTTCTTGTTTGCTTTCATGTAACCAAACAGCACCTAACTGGTCAGTCCATACATGAATCAAGTAAATCATGTGAGCTTGTTTCGTGTGAACTAATCGGTTTAGCAAATGTCATTATTTTTTTTATAAAAGAATCTAAGCTTAAGGAATCGAATGTTGACCAGTAGTACAAAAACCATGGTCTATAGCTATATCTAGTGTAAGCTTTAGCAACTGTGTTCAATAAAAGCACATAGTATATTATTATTATTGTCTAAACAAGACAAGAAAATTTCTCATCTCATCTATAGGATTTGATTGAACCCAAAAACCGAACCACCCATCTTTCTGGTTTAGTGTCCGGTCTGGATTCTAAAACATTTCGAAAACTGACTGGTCTTGATGAAAGCAAACATGGTCGTCGTCGTTGGCTCTCAATTTTAGGTTGAGAGAGAGAGAGAGAGAGAGAGAGAGAGAGAGAGAGAGCTTGATGCATTTTATTGAATTCTTCCATTTTCTAAAGGTTGCATATAATTAGGATATGATTTGGTATGCGGTGTCGTCTTAGTTGTCGGCAACAACTCCCATAATCAAGCTCTTTTCACGGGATTTCTCTGATCACCATATTATAGAAAAGTGTCAAAGATGTTTGCTTTGTTTGACTTCATCTCTTTGATTCAAGAGTTACTTTCTACCCAAAAAAATTATACCCTTTTATTCTGCTGTTCATGCCTAGGGTTTATCTGTGACTAGGAACTGGAACTGGCAAAGAACGATTCTTTGTTCAGTTGGATGCAACGAAGTTCGCAATGCATTTCCAGTTACATTCGGCTCCAAAGAACACAGTATGGAAAATAGAAATTATACGTACATATGATGAATTCAGCGATAATTGGTACTGTACCCAGTGCAACTGTAACTATTCTGTTTAAAACGCAAGTATAATGCTAACATTTGTTATGGCTGCAAATTTCTTGAACCATAGTTCTCCTCTTTCTTCTTCTCGTCTTTTGCAAAATAAGGCTGTAGTTCGATTTTGAATCTGGAGTTTTTCATTATCACTATTTCCTTCATGTAAAGGATCAAGGATACCTTGTATATTGAAGGCGATTCTATGGTGGTGATTACTCAGATTCTCGGTCATAACGGTGTTCTGATCCAATCGATCAAGATATTTGTTCTGTGTTCAAGGAAGGATACTCTGATGCTGATTGGACTGGTGACAAAGGTTGGAACTCAGATAAAGATTTTTTTTTTCTTTTTTGTGAGGAAGAGAGGCGTCTCGGTTGAGATAGCCGACTCGACTACAGGTCTGATCGTGGTGAGGAGATTGGGGCATGACGACCGGCAGAAAGTCGACGAGGGTGGCTGTGACTGTGAGTTGCTTGGCAAGGGGAAGAAGAGTAGAAAAGGTGTCATGGGAGCAAAAGAGGTGAAAGGTGAAGAAGCCATGGCTCTCTAGATTTTCTAGTGGTTGTAAGTATATTTGCATCATGGTGAAGACAGAATTTAGACCTTTTAATAGCACAACCTCATTCCTTCTTGTTTTCATACCTTTTTGGCTTTTTGTCTTTTTCTTTAATTAATATGGTATCTTCTAAATTATCTCAAATAAATTCTTAGATTGTATAAACTAACAAAATAGCTTAAAAAAATAAAATTAAGAAATAAAGAAATTTAACAAAGTTAGAATTCGCTGAACTCATTAAATTATAATCTCAATCTTGTGAAACAATTACCAACAAATTTATTAAATAAATAAAAATATTTTTCTGTCAAATTAGACTCTCAACCTAACGAGAGAGTCGGTGAAATCCAATATATGAGCACCTCATTATTTCAAGAAAATCAAAATAACTTCAATGTTAATTGGACTGTTTAGCCCATAAACTAATTTTTTTTTTAAATTGGTTTTCCGACTTTTGATTTATTAGTGTTCATAACTTTATTATCTGGGCAAGTTGTACCATTTTTCAACGCATGACATGCACATGTACTCATAACCGGTAGCAAAAAATTTTAAAAAATAGAAAATTTTAACAAAAAAAAAAAATCTAGTTCTCGAGACTAACAGTGACAATGTATTTTTGGAGATTGCTTTGTCAAAATTTGTCAATTACAACTTCTCTTAATTCTTCTTTTTCCTTTTTATCTCTCGTTCTGTTTTTTCTTTTTCTTTTTTTGTTTTCTTCTTTTATGAGTAAAATCTGCCTTGTTCACTATAACAAACAATGCCTTTAACCCCTAATACAAAATCGTGGGCCCGAACTTGAGACAGATTGGAGTCCGGCCGAGTCTTTTCTCCATAAAAAGGTGATAGGAGAAATAATTTTTTTCAGGGCCTGGCTTCTGTCACCGGATCAGGCCCAAATATCATTTAGCAGAACTGAAGTATAATTATTTATTTAAAAGCCTGAAACTACTGGGCTCGGCCCAGGAAACTGACATAATTAATATGAGGCCTTTATGTCACCCGTATGGTACCGTTTTAGCATATTGATGCCTACAAGTGATCAAGAGCAAGTCTACGTACAGTCTTCACACTATACCATCACAATGTGTGTGTGCATGGAGAGGATGTGATGGAGAGGGTGTGATTTATATGTTCTAAAATTATATGGATTAAATTTTATGTGAACTGAAATTTTCTAACTTCTCTATTTCATGATCTAAAATGGATGGTCTCTAGCATTTTAAAAGCCGTTTTTTTTTTTTTAAATTTAGTTGATTCGTGGGATAGAAAATTTCAATTCACTTGATTCGTATAAAACATGAGATCACATTCAATGGTTTGAATTATGAATATGAATGGATTACAGTGTATTTTTATAGGTGTTTGTAAAACTCTGTGTTACACTTTATATCTTTTCATATGTGTGTGTATATCAACCTCTATTACCATTTACAATTTTACACCATAACTCGATTATGTGCATCTTTTTTTTTGTCCCCTAGTGAGAGATTTTTCTATTTGTTTTCTTTTAGGTGTAAAAGGTGAAAACAATTACTCTGTTTCATTAAACATATAATAATGAAACAAAAATAGTATACATCCATCAAACTTCAAAATATATGACTTCTCCCTTGCATGAGGAGTCAAAATGACAACAAAAAGCCATTGGGGGAATCACCTCAAAACCAGGCCAAGCAAATCCAGGTGCTCGCTCCCTTCACTTGTCGTCTATGAGGTGCCTGCTTGGAAACAGAGGTCCCATTCGAATCTTGTACGTACCATTTCTGTTTAAGAATCTGATGAATGTATTAAATGTTGCATGTACAACTTTGAAGAATTATTTACTGTTCTTGTAAATCAGTTTTAAAAAAGCTGAAAATTATAAGTATTATTGATAAGAACAACACATGAATATATAGTCTTACAATTATATAATAAGAAAATTCTACTCTTATGTAATTAGGATTCTGTAATTGTAATTCTAATACTACTTGTGACACTTCTCGCAAATTCACGATGAAGGAAAATTGTGAGTTTGAATGATAGAGAAATAAAATATAATCAAAAAAAAAAAAACTGAAAGTATGCGTCAATCCCGCATGGCGTTGTCCAAAGACCGATGAACAAAACTTATATTCTGAACACCCCTTGTAAACTTCTAATTGATGAAATATCGAAAGTTTGGAAGAGTGTGGATGACAAGAAAGAAATATCAAACGATAGAGAATATCTCTAAAGGAGAAGATGGATTAACGACGAAGTGATTCTGAAGCTTGACTCTAAGTCTTTTTCGCATGACAAGACCGACTTGAGCCGATCACAAATCTCTCTTTAAAATAGTTAGAGTAGACTCTGAAAATCCATGATGTTTTTTCGCTTCAAATAAGGTGGGCATTAACTAGTAAGTCTCTTTCGAATAGTCAACGTGGACTCTGAAAACCTATGATGTTTTTTTTCACTTAAAGTAATATTAGACATTAAACTAATAAGTCTCTTTAGAATAGTCAGGACAGACTCCAAAAGAAAAAACCTATGGTTTCTCTTTACTAAGCAAGGCAGATATTGACATAGTCTGAAATCTGCCAATGAAAAAGTAGACCAGTCCGGAGAGAAGAGATAAATGGGTTCTGAGAGATCTCCAAACTCAGTAGAAGAGGCGTTTTGAGATATTCTCAAACTTCGTAGAAGCAAAAATTATGAAGAGAGGTGACGACCATAATATGAAACTAGAATACGACGACAACGAAAGAATTTTGACAAAGTAGAAGGACAACGTGGCCCTGCGCAGACACGTGTATGGGCGCGGGCTGGAGGATGACAGTCGGCGGGGAAAATTTTTGTGAACTCTAGTACTATGTTAAATCAATTGAAGAAACTGAGCTGATAAAAGCAATATCCGAACATATAAACTTACAATTAAGAAAATCTCTACTCCTAATATAATATAATTAGATTATATAACACTAATTTTAATACTACTCTTAAACAGTTTAAAATGCAATAATATTCGTGCTCATTGAGAGCAATAGTCGGTATTTCTTTGTTGGGTGGTCGCCCGAGGCCAGCTAGCTAATTGGATTACTAATCCAGCGGATTTCTTAGTGTGTGGATTTTCTGTCAAAGTGGGTGGTGGGACAAAAGTACAAGCACAGTCCCAAAAAACACAATCTTTTAAACTTCAAAAATTGACAACTTGGGGGCTTAATCTGGACTTCAATTATCATGAAGCCCACATCACCCTCTTCAATCTTGCTGCGTGTTTGGATCTGAGAGCTAATTAGGTTAATTTTCTGTGGATGTAATGGGATTTGGTCCACCGTCGTGATTGCTTGAAAGGGTCGCATCAGAGCTTGTCTTTACTCAACCCCAAGTGTTTAAAAACTAATTATTAAAACCGAACTGCGAGAGCTGGCTATTATTAAAACATTAATAATTTCTGGCTCAAGAACTCTCGTCTCAGTGCCGTCCTCAGGGCGACATGAGCTTATATGACGACTTAAGAGAGCAAGAGATCAATCAATAACACCTCATGAATGGGGAATTATTTGCTTTAAGATCATATTTTTTAACTTGTTAATAAAATTAGCAATCTTAATTTTGAAGAATTGAGTGATTTTAAGGTGATCTGAGCTAAAATCTATTCTCATTATGACTTGTTAACTCTCGTCAATGCTCGATTATTTGATAAGAATTAATAAGAATTAGCTCAATTCTTGAACTAACTATTGTTGTCAAATAAGGACCTTAGAGACATATTTTTTCTAACAAAATATAACTAAATTACTTCTCTAAAGATCCTATTATAAGTTCTTTTCTAAACTAATAAAAATCGTATGTAAATTTCTTTTTTCTCTGTGATCATCTTCATCAATTATGGTGGTGAATAAAAAGTTCCTTTAAATAACTCTTAGCTATAAAACCAAATTGATTTATGAAACAAAATGGGATAGTAGATTCTTCGTGACTCATTTATAAGGATCATGCATGTTTCTATATGCTTTGAGCACCTGAACCAATTTTGGTAAAACATGTGCCTTACATCAAGGTGAGCATCTAGCCCAAGTAGAGTGAATTAACAAGCACGTTAAGAAAATAAATTGTGTAAAATTAATGTTAGATCGAGTAGGAAGGTGACTGAATACCTATGGTTAAAATTAGTTTAGACTAAAACTCCATTAGCATTCTTCTCTTTTCAATCAAATTGAGCAACTGAATATGTTGTTAAATAAGACTGAATCTGTTAAATCAGTTGAAGAAACTGAATAATGTATCTTATTGATAAGGCAATGCCCGAATACATATAGACACTTCAATTGCATAGTAAGAGAGCTCTAACTCTAAATATAATTAGTATTATTGTTGTGCTCGGAGACAACAACCCTTAGAAGATCCAACCTGATCTCAATCACCAAGAACAATGAAAAAAAAACTAGAAGAACAGCCAATCGCAAAAACCAGATCTAACGAGGTTCGGCCAACCTGCCTACGTCCTCGGGGCAATTCACGGAGAGAGTTTTCTTTATGGAAGATGGATTACAATAGCTCTTGATCTCTATCAACACAAGAGAGTCCGCAGCTATACTTTGTCTAGGCACTAAACCCTAGAAAATTACAACCAGGGCTTAAATACATAACTTCCCGAAACAACAGATTTCGCCCAAAACCCGACTGTCGGTCGACCGGCCGGTCGACCGATCCCTCTTACGGTCGACCGAGCCGGTCGACCGAAACAAACAGAGAGTTGGGTTGCTTACAGAGACCCTCTCCGGTCGACCGGTCCGGTCGACCGAAATCCAACCGAGAGCTCTGTAACCTGCAGACCGTCTCTCTCGGTCGACCGGTCCGGTCGACCGAAGCAATCCTGTGCATTTGGTGCACGTCGGTCGACCGGTCCGGTCGACCGACCACTGTCTTTTCTGCTGCTGCTGCTTCTTCCTGCCCGCTGTTCCTCGCCTTTCGTCATAGACTCCTTGGCAGTCTTCAACAGCACCTGGCATGACTTCACCTCCTCTACTGTAATACCCCGTTCCCGGAATACGTACTTAGTTGCGTATTCAGTTTCCCTATCGTATTTTTCCGAATTACTTCCTGTATTCGACCGATTTCAGTTCCAAATGTCATTTTTCCTATACTTTGGATTTTATATGATTTTCCGGAATTTTCCTGAAGTTAATAAATATTTTCAAAACCGGTGTCGGCCAGTGCCGCTGACCGATTTCCGAATTTTTATCTTCCAAACAGTTAGGAATTTTTAGAAAGTCCTTTAGACTTTATTGCTTAGAATCATATTTCTTACTTATACACTTTTTCTGAGAATTTTATGAATTTATGAAAATTCTTTCGGAGTCGGTAAATAACTGATTCCGGGATTTTTAATTTTAAAACTATACGGTATTTCTTCAAACGAATTTCACCATGAGTCTTCAAATATTATTCTTGATTTTTGGTAAAATTTTCAGATCATTCCGAGATACTTGAATTTCGGGCATTTTTTTTCAATTATTGCAAATTCCATTTTCCACCTCATGTGCCACCTCAATTCCCACTCACCCTTCACCTAACCCCACTCACTCTCTCTCCTTCCCATGGCTGGCCAAGTGGCCAGGTGAGGGACACCTCACCCCTTCTTTTGCAAGAAAAACCCTCACTTCTATCTTAATTCCAACCCATTTACAAAATCTCCAATCCTATAAATACATTTTCCTTTACACTTTAATCCTTTTCTTCCTCATTTCAACACTAGAGAGAAGAACTCTCACCAACCCTCTTCTTCCTCAACCACAACCCTAGCTCCAAGAACTCCCCAAGCTCTTCACCTCCAGCTCAAGTCACTTCTTTGGAGCTTGGATCGTAGCTCTCTCCGTCGCCAAGGGTCATTTGGGGGCTATTCGTCGTCAACAACCCTTTCAAGCTCACAAAGCTTCAAATCAAACGGTTCCAAGTGAGTATTTCACTCACCAAGACTTGAATTAGCCCTAGAACACTTGTATCTACACCTCTTGTACACCTAGGTCACCAAAAACATGAATTGAACCATCAAACACAATTTCCAGAAAATCTGTTCTGTCACTGTTTTTCCCACGATTAGTCGACTTACCCTAGGAGCTAGTCGACTAGAACACTTAGCTGAAACTTAGTTTTTCTGGAAAACCCAGTATTAGTCGACTTACCCCAAATATTAGTCGACTAATCTTTTCTGGACAGAAATCCCAACTCTCTGGAAACCACTATTAGTCGACCCCTGAATCCCCCTAGTCGACTAATCCTTCCTGCACCAGAAAACCCAACTTTCTGTATCACAGACCTAGTCGACTTAAGTATCTGTTAGTCGACTAGAGCTCACTGTTAGTCGACTAACCCTCCTACCCTAGTCGACTAACTTTCCCTGAAACAGAATTCCAACTCTCTGTATCCCTGTTTTAGTCGACTAACCCAGACTGTTAGTCGACTAGAGACCCCTATTAGTCGACTAACCCTTACCCCTAGTCGACTAATTCTGACTGCGTGTCATAGTTAATTTCTGTTCTGAATTTGGTTCTTACGCTTGTTACATGTGTATTATATCTTGCTTGTTCATGCTTCAATACTGGCACTACATGATCTATTACTGAATGGATGTATCTCTTAATGCCTCATGACTTGCTATTGCATATACTCGTTTCATGACATGTTAAATAGTAATATCACCACTTATCATGCCATCTCTTAAAACTAAGCATGATACACTTGACTTTTACATAAAAAGCACCAACTTACATATGGGTCGGGGGAAATATGCGGATATCGATACGTGTTCGTGTTTACAGTGGTAGTAGGTATATTGTACAATCATATTCCGGTCTAACCTGCGGTACACCAGGGGACCGAGGGGAGTGCTTGCTCCCTATTCTGAATCAGTCATGACTAAGGGCATACATAAGACCCTCCTGAATAGCCTAGCGGCTGGCTTCCGTCACCAAGCAACGGAACAATCCTGGACCGTTATCCCGGGCATGTACGGGGTCCACTGTAAACATAGTTCGTCGATACCCCCGCTGTTTCCAAAACAACCTTGAGTTACTAGGATATGGATCTATGTGCGCTGGGACGCTGGGTCACATAGCTAGATATCACAGTAAAGCAAGTAATAATAATAATAGACCATAGCTATGCATTCATTCCATGCTGACTTCAGTTCTATACGTTTTCCCTACTTGTTGATTTATATTCGTTATACTGTTCCGGCTTTCCTTATTCATGTACCTTAGCCACTTTGCTGTATTTGTTATTGTTATATGTCTTGATCCCTTGGATTTGCATATTCAGATTCCGAGGCTTGGGTCGAAGTGGAGCCATCCACCGAAGATCAGGCTTTCTTTAGTGAGCAGGCAGATTAGTTCGGTCCTCGTGCCAGACTTACCTTTTGACTCACGAGATCTTCTTTCCACTTGTGAGCTTTTTGTATACATATTGTATATATCCCTTTTGGACTTGGTTATGATGTAATGCACATGTATCGTGTAATACTTTATAATATCTTGTGATGACTTTGTATGCGTGTATCTTGAGTGGCATATATATGGATATCACGCCTTATCGTGTACTCTGATCCTTGTTGTACTTTTATGCTTAGCGTATATACGTGGGGCACCTTTTGACCAACGTATATACGTCGCAGTGACGTCCCCGTATCTGTGGAATCGGGGCGTTACAGGTTGGTATCAGAGCCTAGGCTCTCACACCTAAAGTACAATCAAGCAGCAAATTAATAATTTGCTGATGCCAACTACAATGTACAAAGTTATCTAGTCCTTCTTGATTCCTCCTTGATTCCATCCCTCGTGTCCTAAATTCCTTCCATTTTTCCAATTCCAGTTATCTTTCACCAATCGGTATGGAGAGAAGGACGGGCCGTAACCACTCGGGGCAAGCATCGAATGGACCCACAGGGGAGAATGTGGATATTTTGAAGGTCATTCAGACCATGATGGAAAACCAGCAGCAGCAGACTGAACTCCTCAGGCAAGAATTGGCAGCACCGAAGGAGCAGAGGCCGGGAAATGTATCGGACTTCAGGAGGCTGCAACCAGCCATCTTCTCGGGAGAAGAGAAGCCCTTGGATGCTGAACAATGGCTGACAGATACCGCAGACTTGTTGAATGCGGCCAGAGTACCGAAGGAGAATCAAGTGGAGGTCGCCAAGATTCAGCTGAAGGACATAGCCAGAACTTGGTGGCTAGCTGAAGAGGCCAGATTGGAGAAACCTGTCACCTGGGACACGTTCTCTAAGAGTTTCTACAACAGATTCTTCCCTGCTACTGCTCAGAAAGACATGGAAGAGCAGTTTGTCAGGCTTCAGCAAGGGAGTAAGTCCGTGGATGAGTATGCCGCGGAATTTCTCAGACTCAGCCGCTTTGCTCCGTACATGGTAACAGATGAGGAGAAGCGAGCAAGCAGATTCCAGCAGGGCCTGCAGATGGACATACAGGTCTTCTTGATGCCCCAGCAACTGAAGACTTATTCTGAGGTTCTCACCATAGCTCGAGAAGTGGAGCGTGGGTTGGAGAAGAAGCGAGAGGATCAGATGAGGAACCAGGCCATGAAGAGGCCGTTTCCACCAATGGGGAGAGGAGGCCCATTCAGAGCAGCGAAGGTGCAGATGAGGCAGCAATTCAGACCAGCTCCTTACCAGGCGGGCCAACCATCGACCTTCTACAGTTATTGTCAGAAACCGGGCCACATTCGTCAGAATTGCCGGAGGGCAAATGGGTTGTGTTTGGTGTGTGGATCACGAGATCATTCTATAGAGGCTTGTCCGCACAGGAGATTGGGGATAGCCAACCAGACTTTGCCAGCACTTCCAGGACCCAATGGACAGAGAGTGCTACCAGGGCCACTTGGGCAGAGGAATCAGGGACCAGTGATGAGGAGAGCTCTTCCCCTTCCGCCACAGTATTGCTCGCCCAGTCCAGAGAGGAGCCAGGACTGCAGCAGGGCGTGGTAGAGGTCAGGCTTACACTCTTACAGCAGAAGAGGCTGAGACTTCTGAGGAGGTGATAACAGGTAATATCAGAGTGCATTCTCAACCTGTTTTAGCCCTCTTCGATTCCGGTGCTTCGCATTGTTTTATCTCAGATCATTTTGTGGCATTGCATTCTATACCTGTTAAAGTGTTAGACCACAAATGGGAGATTAGTACCGGGAATGGAGTAGTCATGTCTTCTAGGGTTTGTGCTGATTGTCCAGTGGAACTTTGTGATAAGACCTTGGCCATAGATATGCTCGTGCTAGACACTAAAGGGTACGACGTAATCTTAGGCATGACCTGGCTCAGTCAGTACCATGCAGTCATTGACTGTAGGGAGAAGAAGATTATTTCAGGATTCCCCGTCAACCGGAATTTCAATTTTGTGGTGAGGTGAAGTCTACCAAGAGAAAGACTCGGTTGACTACTTCAGAGGTTCAGAAAGGAGTACCGGTGTGGGATGAATTTCCAGGAGTGTTTGTTGAGATCTCAGGACTGCCACCAAAAAGGGTGATCGAGTTCTCAATTGATACTGTGCCTGGGACAGCTCCTATATCTAAGGCTCCGTACAGGATGGCACCGACGGAGCTAGAGATTCTGAAGAAGCAGCTGCAGGAGTACTCTGATAAGGGATTGATTCGGCCAAGTGCTTCACCATGGGGAGCTCCAGTGCTATTGGCGAACAAGAAGGATGGTGGTAAGAGACTTTGTATTGATTACAGGGAATTGAACAAGGTTACCATCAAGAACAAGTATCCCTTACCAAGGATTGATGATTTGTTTGATCAGCTTCATGGAGCCCGGGTATTCTCTAAGTTGGATTTGCAGTCGGGGTACCATCAGCTAAGGATGAAGACAGAGGATATCCCGAAGACGGCATTCAGGACCCGTTATGGCCACTATGAATTTCTAGTTATGCCTTTCGGAGTCACCAATGCCCTGCAGTTTTCATGGATTTGATGAACCGAGTGTTCTCGCCCTACCTGGATCAGTTCGTTGTTGTCTTCATAGATGACATCTTGATCTATTCCAAGAACAACAAGGAGCATGCAGAACACTTGAGGATTGTGTTGCAGACCCTCCAGCAGGAGCAGCTTCATGCCAAGAGGAGCAAGTGTGACTTCTGGTTGGACAGTATAGCCTTCCTTGGGCACATTGTTTCAGCAGAAGGAATCTCGGTGGATCCCAGCAAAGTCCAAGCAGTGAAGAATTGGCCTATTCCGGAGACGGTGACTGAGATTAAGAGTTTTCTTGGGCTAGCCGGATATTACAGGCGCTTTGTCCAGGATTTCTCTAGGATTGCAGCTCGCTCCGTTGACCAAGCACCCGGAAAGGAGAGAGGTACATATGGACAGAAGAATGTGCTTTGGCATTTGAGCAGTTGAAGCAGAGACTCATTTCAGCTCCGATCTTGAAGACTCCCTCAGGGAGAGGAGGGATGGTCATATTCAGTGATGCATCAGGGAAAGGCCTGGGGTGTGTGCTTATGCAACATGATTATGTTATAGCATATGCATCTAGGCAACTGAAGCCTCATGAGCGGAACTACCCAACTCATGACTTGGAGCTAGCAGCTGTTATATTTGCTTTGAAGATTTGGAGGCATTATCTTCTGGGAGATAAGGTGTTGATATACACGGATCACAAGAGCCTCAAGTATATTTCTCACAGAAGGAGTTGAACATGAGGCAGAGGCGGTGGCTGGAGCTGATGGCGGACTATGATATTGACTTGCAATACCATCCAGGCAAGGTCAATACAGTACCGGATGCACTGAGCAGGATGCCAGAGAATAGGATGCTTGTCCAAATCACTCAGCAGAAGGAGTTGATTCAGGACATTATCAGATTGGACTTGATGTTGTTGGCTCGAGGAGCTGAGGAGGCAGGACAGCTCATGGCTTTGCAGATTCAGTCAACATTAATAGATGAGATCAAGAAAGCTCAGAAGGAAGATCCCAGATTGCAGCAGTTCCGAGCTCAGGTAGAGGCTGGATTGAGGACTGATATCAGTATTCATCCGGATGGTGCCTTATATTTTGGTAGCAGACTTTGTGTTCCCCAAGGAGAGGTTCGGCAGAAGATTTTGGCAGAGGCTCACAGTTCAGCATATTCCATACACCCAGGGGGAAACAAGATGTATCAGGACTTGAAGAAGCAGTTTTGGTGGAATGCTATGAAGAGGGAGATAGCCCAGTTTGTTGCCAAGTGCTTGGTTTGTCAACAGATAAAGATTGAGCATCAGAGGACGGCGGGACTTCTGCAACCTTTACCGATTCCCGAGGGAAGTGGGAGCACATTACCATGGATTTTGTTACGGCATTGCCTCGAAGTCCTAAAGGTAATAATGCTGTGTGGGTAATCATTGACCGTCTCACCAAGTCAGCTCACTTTATACCATTCAGGGTGGGACAGTCACAGAGGTCTTGGCAGACAAGTACTTGAAGGAGATAGTTCGTCTACATGGAGTTCCTGTTAGTATTGTATCAGACCGAGACACCAGATTCAGATCTCATTTCTGGGAGAGTCTCCAAGAAAGTCTAGGGATCGTCTGAAATTCAGTACATCATATCATCCTCAGACAGACGGACAATCTGAGAGGACTATCCAGATTCTTGAGGATATTGTTGAGGCCTGCATGATTGAATTCCAGGGATCATGGGAAGACCATCTTCACTTGGCGGAGTTTTCTTATAATAACAGTTATCAAGCAAGTATCAAGATGGCACCATTTGAAGCATTGTATGGGAGGAAGTGTAGGTCTCCGATTTGTTGGGATGAAGTCGGTGAGAGGAGACTTTTGGGGCCAGAGATTCTGATTCAGACAACAGACAAGGTCAGGATTATCAGAGATCACCTCAGGGCAGCGCAGAGTCGGCAGAAGAGTTGGGCAGACACACTGAGAAGGCCATTGGAATTCCAGACAGGAGATCATGTATTCCTGAAGATATCTCCTCCCAAGGGGTAATCCGGTTCGGTGTTCGTGGAAAGCTTAGTCCGAGATATATCGGCCCATTTGAGATTTTGGATCGAGTGGAGATGTGTCTTATAGATTGGCATTACCGCCATCTTTGGACGGAGTTCACAATGTTTTCCACGTGTCACAGTTGAGGAAGTATGTGAAAGATGATAGCCATATCCTGGATCACTCCGAACTGGAACTACAATCGGATTTATCATATCAAGAGCAGCCGATGGCCATTGTGGATAAAAGTGTCAAGACATTGAAGAACAAGGCTATACCATTAGTGTTGGTGTCTTGGAACAGGCATGCACCAGGAGAGGCCACGTGGGAGCGAGAAGATGTCATCCGTGAGCGTTACCCTCATCTCTTCACAACTTGATTGGTAAGACTCTCCTTCTTATTCCGATTCTTGTTCTTATCCTTATTCTTATCTACCGTTATCTTCCTTCTTGTCCTTACTTATCTGTTCCCTTTCACTTTACGAAATTTCGAGGACGAAATTTTTGTAAGGTGGGTAGATTGTAATACCCCGTTCCCGGAATACGTACTTAGTTGCGTATTCAGTTTCCCTATCGTATTTTTCCGAATTACTTCCTGTATTCGACCGATTTCAGTTCCAAATGTCATTTTTCCTGTACTTTGGATTTTATATGATTTTCCGGAATTTCCTGAAATTAATAAAATTTTTCAAAACCGGTGTCGGCCAGTGCCGCTGAACGATTTCCGAATTTTTATCTTCCAAACAGTTAGGAATTTTTAGAAAGTCCTTTAGACTTTATTGCTTAGAATCATATTTCTTACTTATACACTTTTTCTGAGAATTTTATGAATTTATGAAAATTCTTTCGGAGTCGGTAAATAACTGATTCCGGGATTTTTAATTTTAAAACTATACGGTATTTCTTCAAACGAATTTCACCATGAGTCTTCAATATTATTCTTGATTTTTGGTAAAATTTTCAGATCATTCCGAGATACTTGAATTTCGGGCATTTTTTTCAATTATTGCAAATTCCATTTTCCACCTCATGTGCCACCTCAATTCCCACTCACCCTTCACCTAACCCCACTCACTCTCTCTCCTTCCCATGGCTGGCCAAGTGGCCAGGTGAGGGACACCTCACCCCCTTCTTTTGCAAAAACCCTCACTTCTATCTTAATTCCAACCCCTTTACAAAATCTCCAATCCTATAAATACATTTTCCTTTACACTTTAATCCTTTTCTCCTCATTTCAACACTAGAGAGAAGAACTCTCACCAACCCTCTTCTTCCTCAACCACACCCTAGCTCCAAGAACTCCCCAAGCTCTTCACCTCCAGCTCATGTCACTTCTTTGGAGCTTGGATCGTAGCTCTCTCCGTCGCCAAGGGTCATTTGGGGGCTATTCGTCGTCAACAACCCTTTCAAGCTCACAAAGCTTCAAATCAAACGGTTCCAAGTGAGTATTTCACTCACCAAGACTTGAATTAGCCCTAGAACACTTGTATCTACACCTCTTGTACACCTAGGTCACCAAAAACCATGAATTGAACCATCAAACACAATTTCCAGAAAATCTGTTCTGTCACTGTTTTTCCCACGATTAGTCGACTTACCCTAGGAGCTAGTCGACTAGAACACTTAGCTGAAACTTAGTTTTTCTGAAAAACCAGTATTAGTCGACTTACCCCAAATATTAGTCGACTAATCTTTTCTGGACAGAAATCCCAACTCTCTGGAAACCACTATTAGTCGACCCTGAATCCCCCTAGTCGACTAATCCTTCCTGCACCAGAAAACCCAACTTTTCTGTATCACAGACCTAGTCGACTTAAGTATCTGTTAGTCGACTAGAGCTCACTGTTAGTCGACTAACCCTCCTACCCTAGTCGACTAACTTTCCCTGAAACAGAATTCCAACTCTCTGTATCCCTGTTTTAGTCGACTAACCCAGACTGTTAGTCGACTAGAGACCCTATTAGTCGACTAACCCTTACCCTAGTCGACTAATTCTGACTGTGTGTCATAGTTAATTTCTGTTCTGAATTTGGTTCTTACGCTTGTTACATGTGTATTATATCTTGCTTGTTCATGCTTCAATACTGGCACTACATGATCTATTACTGAATGGATGTATCTCTTAATGCCTCATGACTTGCTATTGCATATACTCGTTTCATGACATGTTAAATAGTAATATCACCACTTATCATGCCATCTCTTAAAACTAAGCATGATACACTTGACTTTTACATAAAAGCACCAACTACATATGGGTCGGGGGAAATATGCGGATATCGATACGTGTTCGTGTTTACTGGTGTAGTAGGTATATTGTACAATCATATTCCGGTCTAACCTGCGGTACACCAGGGGACCGAGGGGAGTGCTTGCTCCCTATTCCTGAATCAGTCATGACTAAGGGCATACATAAGACCCTCCTGAATAGCCTAGCGGCTGGCTTCCGTCACCAAGCAACGGAACAATCCTGGACCGTTATCCCAGGCATGTACGGGGTCCACTGTAAACATAGTTCGTCGATACCCCCGCTGTTTCCAATAACAACCTTGAGTTACTAGGATATGGATCTATGTGCGCTGGGACGCTGGGTCACATAGCTAGATATCACAGTAAAGCAAGTAATAATAATAATAGACCATAGCTATGCATTCATTCCATGCTGACTTCAGTTCTATACGTTTTCCCTACTTGTTGATTTATATTCGTTATACTGTTCCGGCTTTCCTTATTCATGTACCTTAGCCACTTGCTGTATTTGTTATTGTTATATGTCTTGATCCCTTGGATTTGCATATTCAGATTCGAGGCTTGGGTCGAAGTGGAGCCATCCACCGAAGATCAGGCTTTCTTTAGTGAGCAGGCAGATTAGTTCCGGTCCTCGTGCCAGACTTACCTTTGACTCACGAGATCTTCTTTCCACTTGTGAGCTTTTTGTATACATATTTGTATATATCCCTTTTGGACTTGGTTATGATGTAATGCACATGTATCGTGTAATACTTTATAATATCTTGTGATGACTTTGTATGCGTGTATCTTGAGTTGGCATATATATATGGATATCACGCCTTATCGTGTACTCTGATCCTTGTTGTACTTTTATGCTTAGCGTATATACGTGGGGGCACCTTTTGACCAACGTATATACGTCGCAGTGACGTCCCCGTATCTGTGGAATCGGGGCGTTACATCTACTATACTCTCTCCTCCAACAATTCTCCACCTCGGTGAAGATTGTTAAATCTGAGCCGAACACTGACTCGATTGCGGCTGCACCAATCTGGTTGCCTACGTACCCCTTGCCCAAGGGATCAAGCCATCCGTAGTTCATCCACATGAGCTTCAGCAAGCTCAATTCACCTGAAGAATCTGGAGCAAGTCTTTGCAGTGTGCAACTTTACTCCCGACACCACCTTTGTGAGCATATCGGCCGGATTTCTCCGAAGTATGAATCTTCAAAAATTGATGTCATCTTCCTCCAGAATCTCCGAACAAAGTGATACCTGACATCGATGTGCTTCGTCCTTGCGTGGTAGACTTGGTTCCTTGCCAAATAAATGGCACTCATACTGTCACAGTGTATCTTCAAGATCTCCTGTTCCACTCCCAAGTCATCTAGCAATCCCTGAAGCCAGATCGCCTCCTTCATGGCCTCGTCAAGGCCATATACTCTGCCTCTGTAGTCGACAATGCGACTGTGGACTGAAGTGTGGAGCGCCAACTCACCGGTGCCTGCGAGAATGTGATACATACCCCGTCGTCGACCGGCGTTTGTCAAGATCACCTGCATAGTCCGAATCCACGTACCCTATGCATTCTTGCTTCCCAGTGTTGTCTTCTCAAACACGAGGCCTACATCAACAGTACCCTTGATGTACCTTAGGATCCACTTCACTGCTTCTCAATGACCCTGA
>JAVJIF010022457.1:0-58122 GCA_038442645.1 Agave tequilana
AACCAAACAGGCCCTAAGCCTAGTTGTTGATTAGATGGGCGGCTTTAGAATAACTAACAATCTTGGTGTTCAATGCAAATCATGGGAAAGTTGGAAGGATGATCTCAGTCATGCAAATCATGAGTTAAAATGAAAAGAATCTGCCCCATGACAATTTGAGCCACAACTGGCACATGCCAACTCTGATTATTTCAGATTTCAAGCTTGGTTCAGCCTCAGAAGCATTTGAAAGGATGATCTCAGTCATCAGCCAACATTCCTAAGAAATGAGTTTGCACGATTAAGTGAATAAACTGGGAGGGCAAAGGGAGGAGCATACCTCGATTGTAACAGAGAGAGATTGGACAAAGAGCAATCAGTGATTCATTTAGACTTGAGTAATTACCCTTAAACAATTCTCAGACAGAATTTGGATTCCATACATTTCCAAAAATACGGAAAAAAAGGGCGAAAAACTCCTGACTTCCCCTTCTTCACCGTCACAAACAAAAGATCAAACGGAAGCTATATCCATGTACACAAACATACCACAAACAAAAACACTTGCAAAAAGAGTCTTGTAAGTTACAAACCCCACACTGTGGAGACGACATCAACGGGATTGAGTGGCTGATGTAAAGAAAGAGGAGAGCAAGCACTCAAACAAAGAATAGGAACAGGCGGGGAAAAAATAACTCGACTCAAAAATACAGAATCCTAGCTGCTGGCACCAGTTGTAACATACAACTGGTTGAAGGAAAAAAACCATGATCTTCTACTGCTACTCTCTCCTTGAGAAGCCGATCGCGGTAGCCCTGACCTGCTGCACTTGATGAGGCACGAACTCGTCTCAGGTGCTCCCATGCACAGAGTTGAGTTGAACTTCATTGAGGGGAACCTCTGGCAGCTGAGAGAGACCGAAAGGAAGTGGAAGCTAGTGGCGGGATCCGGGTACAATGGAAGTCTGGCTGGCACAATTGGTTGTTCATTGAGGCATCCGTGGCTCTGAGCCAATAGCAGGGCACGTGGCACAGAGAGACAGCGACAGGCTTGTCCTGGGATGCTCCCGAGCTGGACTTCTGCCTGGTATCCTGGCAAACGAGACGATAGCATTCCGGCAGAGAGGGCACGGGATGGATCCTGGTGGGCCGGATGCAGTTACGCCAATGTTTGTGGAACAGAGGTAAAGTGCGCATCTGGTGCAGAACTCATGACCACAGCCTGCAAGGGTTGAAGGGTTTTGTAATCTAAATGGTGTTGAAGGAAGAGTCAGGACCAAGAACTAGTAATATCTATTAAATTTGTTTACTACTCTTAAGTCTCCGAAGTCACATGCCAAATTTGAATTAAAGAGGATAGATGATAAACTAATGAGATTTGAATCACGCGGGAGGAAGGGGACAGAGAGAGAATTAATGATGATATAAAAGGATCATTCAACGGAGTTAAATGTTTAAGCTAAATGCAAAGAAAAAATAGTAATAAAAAATGTCACCATAAAGTGCAAAGCATCCAGAAATTTTCTATCAATGATTGGAACAATATCTACTACTTGACTTACATTTATGGATCAGACCAGAGGCTAGCAAGGAGTTTGACTTTGGCATGATGCACAAATTACAGGATATGCAACAAGCCGAGAACCCAAATTCTCAGTTATTACGGCCTATGATATTCAATGTGTCTTAAGCTTCCAAAGTTACTAGAAATTGGATTTTTTTTTTCAGGTTTTTCATATAGGAATCATGGTATGTCATACAGGAATATCTGATTTTGACCCAATGCAGTGCTTGCTTCAATTATGCATCTAGGCAATGATTTTATACAAGTTGTTGCATGCAGGACTTCTAGTCAATTTTGAACATGAATTTGTACTGCTCCAAAAGTCCAATAATTACAAAGGATATATGGATTTGGAGATAAATATGGGTCAATTTTCTAATGCTTCAAACCAACCGTGCATTAGACTTTTCTAGATAAAGTTATAGCCAGAAGACTAGACAGCACGCACACCGACAGAGATAAATCACTTGAGCTTTTCCAAGAGTCAATTGAATTTCCTAAGTGCGTGTTGCATTTATCTGTGTTATTAATGCGTCAAACTAATTAATTTATCTTTGTGTGTGTGTTGTTTTCGGTGGGGGGGGGGGGGGTGGGGGGGGGGGGGGGGTGTTTCTCAAGTCCATATCAAGCACGTGATCAAATTATGAAGTATTAAGAAATTTTACGCCTTCTACTTTTCTTCTTCCACTCTGAATATCTTTGGTGGATTCTAGAAGTGGTGAGTGTTTCTCTGAATATCTGTGTCTTTAAGGTGGTAATGCTTTGTATACTTGAAGAAGTGGACCGAATTATCTAGAACAAATTTATATCTGCAAGTGTTTTTGCTTGTTTCTAATCATCAAATCCGGTGTCAATAAATCATCAAGTTTAATTCACTTTCCATTTGTCACAACCTGAAAAATAGGTAAATAACATTTGATATTTCTCGTTTTTAAGCATTAAGATGCTTTAGGACATTGTTGATATTGTGGAACATAACCGATCCTCCAACTAGCACCCTAGCCTTCATTGAATTTTAGATACTATTATTGATAGGGCCATATATTTATTGGAAGCAAGTCAATGAAAATCTAAATTTATACGAATCAATTCACTTTAAAGGTTAGACATATTTCAGGATAATACCTACCACTCTTATGTTAATGGTAATTTAACAGAAATAATTTATAAATTTAAGGGGAACAGGCCACTAATATCTTTTAAAGATTTCTACCTTCAGAAGATACTGTACATCTTCTTTCCAAGCAAACAGCACAAGGATCAATGCATGCAGTAGACTGACTGGCATTTCTCCATCCAAATTCTCTGCAACAAAAGATAAATCCTCAGAGACGATCTTTAAGCAAATGAGGATTTCCACTGTTAAGAATGTTTACCATACAGTTTCTTCTTTTTTATTAGAAAAGTTGCAAACAGTAAAGATGACATACTTTACCAATGATGTCTCCAAAATTAATAGCATGCATATATATAGAATTACACGTGAAGAAAACAATGAGGAGAATATAACTAGTAAACAGAAGAACAAGTCCACAGGAACGCATTTATAAGTTCTACAGTAAATTTAAAGCATATCCAAGACAGTTGAACAGAAGTACCACCCAGCTATAAATTCACTCTAGCATCAGCCGGACCAAAAAGAAAATTTGTCCATATTTCATCAGAAGGTAGAACATGTCATCTATATTTAAACCTACTAGTGTGATTGCATTTATTCTGAAGCCCAATTTGTTCGTTGAATTTGAAGCAGCACAAACTTTCTATATAGCCAACATAAAGGTAATATGATTTTAGCAGGCATTGCAGAATATTGGATAATGAATAATAGTATATAACCATAGTGCTGGGCATGGATAAAAAAACAGGAGAAACTTTTAAAACATGATGGTCAACTAACAAATCTAATGTTTAATGCAGGAACAAGGTGGCATATGTTACTCATACTTCATTTTGGATTACTTTTCATGTTATGAATTTTCAGACACATTAAAAACACTTCAGGACACACAACATTGACAAATGAAGTCATTAAATCAAGATGATGTTGCCAGTCTACTTAGATATCAACAGCCTGCATATCAAAACTCAACCACAACTAAAGATCTTAATCAATTTATCAAACTATGGATTCATTGGTTATGCTGGTACTTCCCCACCAAGATACATGCATAATCCTATTTTCATGCCCATCTATACAGCCGTGCAGGCATATCTATCCCATGACCAAGTTTAGGAAGGTTCCTATTTCAGAAACCTCTGGACACAACACTCCGTGCCCATGTCCATAGGTGGAATTTTAACAGATATCGAAATTTGAGAAAGTCCCAAGTTTGCGGTTAAAAGTAGAAAGTCAACGTATAAGTAGTTTGACTCTGCTATATTCACTTTTTTGTTTACTATGCGTGAATTGATACAGTTTCCAATATTCTGAAAAATAAAATGACTACAAAACCACTCATGGTCCAAATTGTAAAGCTGACCTCGAATCAAACTCTAGGGCACTACCAAGTCTGCGAACATAACTCTTCAAATTGATGAATAAATACCGAATCTAAAAAAGCAAGGAAAGCTCCACGCTTTCAGAATCTTTGTGCATATTCTTTTTCTTAGATTCTTAGCCTTTAGTTTTCTTAATATTATTATATGTGGATGGGAAGGAGAAATCTCTCTTTCCAGTTCAGAATAAAACTAGACATATATACGTTAAAGTACAGGATTATAATTTTTAGAGGAAGCAATCAAGAAAGCAGGTCCAAAGGGAAATAATTGATGAAATGCTTCAAGCTCGTCCGGTAAATCTACCTTCGACGTTTCATTGAATCAT
This sequence comes from Agave tequilana, assembly GCA_038442645.1. Classification (NCBI taxonomy): domain Eukaryota; kingdom Viridiplantae; phylum Streptophyta; class Magnoliopsida; order Asparagales; family Asparagaceae; genus Agave; species Agave tequilana. Next base: position 4,367 of record JAVJIF010022457.1, read on the forward strand.
CTTCTTTTCAGGACCCCTACTCGCCAACTAGACAGAACCCATTCCACAACAGAGGGGTAAGACCCACCTAGACCCACACTAGTATACCACACAAGCTACTGCTCTATAACTAAGAGACATGCTGATTGTGTAGAAAGGACAAGAATTAGGCTTCATTGAAGCATCAGGTTGAAATCTGAAGGATATAGCAGAATGAAATCAGATGCGATTGTGAGATAATTAATGAAACAATGGTAAAAAGCTTTATGAAAGGTTGCATATACCTCAAAAAATGCGTGAATACACAAAAAAAAAAAAGGGGCAAATGAACTGTGTCTGAAATTGATTAAGACATAAACAAGTGCTTTCTTAACCTAGCACAATCAAAAATAAAAATTCACCATTATGAAAATCACTAAGATAAGAAATAAAAGGGAGAGCAAGGGATCTACAAAAGTGAAATTCAAATGAAATCTCAGATCAATTATTTTGCCCATATGAGGAAGCAAAGCATTGAACAGAAAGGAAGAAGAGCTAGGTACTAGATTAATCAAAAGCAAACTTATTATTTGTCTAAAATATATAGAAAAGTTGATTCACTACAGGATTAGAACATGGAGTATGGATCTTCTCTGCAAGGGAGAAAAATGGGGCCTGTTTGCAATTTGCATCTAAGAAGTGGAGCTGGAGGGGCATGGATATGCAACAAAAAAAGGCACTTAACGCCATGCAATAACCACATGTCCAACAATCGAAGGCGCTTAGAGATTAGAAGCCTTCAAATATGTAACACCATAGTATTTGCTAGTTCAAGTGCAATTAACCTTCATAATCTACAATGCCTGGCTGGCTTTGCAAGCTAGGGAATAGAGTACAGAGTGAGAGCATTACAATTGTCCAACCTCAAACACAACGACATCATCAATAGAGGTTTTCAAAATATAAGCTCTCTGCTTCCAGAATTTCTAGAATCTTTCTTAAATGGTTAACAACAAATATCATATCTGAGACGGAATATCAGGGTTTCAAAAGGAGAGACCCAATGAAGTGTTGGAATGAACACAAACTCAACCATCTAAAGATGACCTCATGACAGGACAAAAGGGTCAATATAAAGTGTAACAGCAATTACACGCGAGATCAAGGTTCAAAAAGGTCTCAAACTTGATGGAAAGACATGTGATCATGAAATCAATATATGTTTGGCATGGTAGCAAACGCCAATTCCTAATGTTATGTTCGCCCTATTAAACCAAGAATTAAAGCAGTGTGTAAAATAAACAAGTTCAGGTTATATATTATATTATATTGCATAACCTAGAATGAAGATCCATATCTGCTGAGCTGCTCAAAAGCTAGCCATTTGGAATAAATCATGTTCCTCCGGAGCTGTTGATCAATGATATTAAACAATGAGTAGCTAAGAACCACTGGTGTCAGAAGTTAACACATTAGGTAAGGCAAAGTTTGAATCAACAGTGTCAAATTGGAACCATCCAATTCACATGCAACGTGCACAAATAGTGGCCGACCAAAATCAACTACCTTCTCATAGCATTGATCCCACCATTCACGGGTGGATGTATTTTTGCATCATACCATGATGTGATCACTAACAGATTGAACATCAGACAATTGAAGCTACAGAATTGATGCAGTAGAGAACAAGTTCAAAAAATAAAAAGGTAGTTAATTGATGACAACAACAAAACTATTTGTTAGAAAATCTACATGGTTCCCCAAGTAAGTTGAGATAATCAGGTAGAGGAAGTGCAATAATAGGCAACATTTATTACAGTGATAGGTCCAAGCCGTTTTGTAATCTAAGAGCACTTGCACAAAAAAAAAAATGAAAATTGTAGACATGAAGATTAGAAGAAAGATCAATGTAATGTTGCAAGAAACTAGATGGATAGTTCAGAGGGGGAAAACTACCTGCTCACTACCAAGGTTAACTATAATATTCAACAAATTTCTGCCATCACAGAGGCCTCTAAACTCATGAAGAAAAATTATTGTTCTATATTGAACATACAAGGTTGCTAATGGCTTGTCAGGTTGCAAGACCCCGTCTGCAGGGGCTTGAGCCTTCTGCATGCCATAGTTTTTAAAAATCTGTGTCATTTTAACTAAGTCTAAAAGATTATTTAAGCGCAAAAATCAACATAAGAAAGGAAGTCAGAAAGCCTAGGAAGCAGAAGCACTAGAAGCAACGAACGAAGGATGTTGGTGTTGGCCCAAAGGTTTTGTCGTGCCAAGACTTTGATGAAAGGATTTTTTTTTTTTTTTTTTTTTTGGGTGGAATTGATGAAGCTTGTTATTAAGAGTACTAATCATGTTTTGCAACTCAATGATGATCAAGGTGGAGCATATAAAGGAACTCAAGATAATGAAGTGAATCATACAAATTTGAAGACCCCTGCTGTATGGCTGGAGAAAACAGAAGACATGAGGACCTCATCAAATTGAAGAAGTATCACAAAGCAGCAATCTCATCAAGATTGAAGAAGTTTCAAGCGCACTAAGTTTTCCTTATTCTTCTAAGAATAATGCGTACGGTGTCTAGGACTAGAACTCTATGTTTTTTATATCACCTAAGACCTTATTAGGGGATTTATCTTGCATAATCCTTTAGAATTCAATGTCCTACTATCATTTTAATAAAGTTTTATGCTAAGCAGCACATGCACAGCCATACCAACATGGACAAAACATGACACAACTAACCAACACAATAAATTCTAAAAAAAATATAAAATACCCCAAAACAGCAATGACCTGTCCAATACATATGCTTGTGGAAACAGGAAACACAACTTCACAAGAGAAGTGTTCATGCTTCATATGTTTTATGTGTTCGTGCTTCATAAACTTCATAAAGAAAGTGCTCTGTACTTCATAGATCCATCAAAGAAAAGGAGCCTAGTAATACAAGAAATTACAGAACAGTGGAGTTGTTATTTCTATAAGTTCATTAATGAAAATTGCACAGCATAATTTAAATTTTAAGAAGAAGAGTATTCATTAACAGTAATCAACTCAATACCATATATTGAGCTTCAATTAAAATAAGTAAAAGAGTATTCAAAAACAATAATATAACAGAAATAGCACTAACCTAGCAATTCTCATGATGCTCATCATAGGGAGGGAAATATAAGGGAAGGAAGAATCTGTATTCGACCTTCCGGTTGTCTGCCAAGGATACCCTCAAGCCAATTTCTATGCCATGAACGAGCTACCATTAAAGGAGTCCACCTTAAACAAGAAAATATGAGAATAAGGATGGCTTAACATATTAAAGACGAAGTTAGTGTGAATGAGACTAAGCACAGTATTAGAAAAAGAGGCAGCAAATATATAAAATGAACCAAGGAGCAGATGTTCATTATCTTCCCAAGCATGTATTTTTCCATTATCCAATATTTCCTACTTCTGAATCAATATGTCCCGTATGTAGTATATAATTTTAGATAAAAAGTTCTCAAATCAACTGTTCTATGCTTGAACATGTGATATTAAACTCCTATTTCAAACTACTCTCAGCCCCTTGTAAGGGCCATCTTTCTTTTCTTTGTCATGTCCTTTTTTAAACTTTCCTGTTAGTAATCCATCTGTCCACAGGGAACAAATTTAGATGAGGTCTGCCAAGCTTACATACGTAACTTTTCTTCATGTATCGTAAATAGCATATTATATGTGAGGGTCATTGCCCACTAGAATTAACCATAATGAGTGCTATCCTCAATAGCATACTTCATTGTCCATGTGAGTAGTAATTGCTGCTACAGTTACTAACAATCTTATCCATTCACTCCCTTATTGTACTTCAAATATCTAAAGGATCTAAACCCTAAAAAAAATCTTTCATTCAAATAAAAATGAGAATCTAAAACAAATCCTAAATGTTTAAATAAAAAAATTATCAAATATTGAGCTATGCCAGTTCAGCTGGAGCCTATGTTGCACCGACACGGCCACACAAACCCAACATGCCGACACGCGGCAAATTCTAGAAAACACACAAGATACATGTGTCTAACACACGTTTGACACCACACGGCTTCATGATAGTGTCTGTGCTACACAGGCTGAAGGTCTTTCCACACGACATGATGCCCACATGAATAGGAGCATTAAAATGTTGCTTTGTATATATTTTTAGCTCATAACCAACAGGCAAAAGCATTTGAACAAAGTTACTATCCTGACAGAGGTATAAAAAGTAAAAAATATTTCTCATATATTGGTATATTTTGGCCTTCTTGGCCCTTTTGATTATTTATACTAGATTCCAATTTCAAAATGGTTCCCTTGGGAACTCTTTTAAGGATCTCTTTTACAGATTGTATCGGGAGTCCTTCTTTCTTGTAGTACAAATCTAGCATTACCAGTTCAATTAAATTTTATCATTCATAATTAATATTTGTCCATGTGACGATATAATCTGAAAGGTCTACATGAACTGGTGTTACTTTGGCAAGCTTAATTTAAAAACACCAAACAGCATCATTATCAACTAGTCAAGAACCCAACAACTGCGTTGCGTCTCTTGAAAGGTCTATGTGAAGTAGGGTTGCTTTTGGCTAGAAAAAAGAACGTGACGAATAGTATCATTAGAAATCCCACTGCAACTACACAACTGCATACAGATTGAAACAGAATACATGAGGATGTATGGATTAATATCCAAAACACTTACCCATTAGCAGTCTGAGCGGTCAAGCTAGCTCCTCTGGAAATAAGAACCTGCATGTGCACTTAATAAATAAGCAACACAATTTGCAAAAAGTCAACCAACTAAAAAAAAAGATCAGCGCACTTGACAGCAAACAGCATTTCCACCACATGCAGCATAGTGAAGGGCAGTGCTTCCTGCACCTGCCAGGAGCAAAAAATCATTTTACAAGATACAAACACCATGAGGAGTACTTGTTACAATGCTTAACAGAATAAAACAACTAAATGGTTATTTGATAATACTTGAGCTACAAGAAAGCATACAAAATTTTGTACAACAAAAATATAAATTGAAAAAGAAGCTTCTTGATCTTTATAATATGGCATATAATTGAGATTGAGCCCTTTCTGAAAGACAAATCTCTAGCTTGGGGCTAGATGCTATAGTTCAGGCACATTGACAAGAAGATAAGACCTTCATGGACCCAGTTAAAAGCAGGATGATTGCTCTTGCATAAAGATTATTAAACAATTCAAACTGATCAATAACAGATAAGGAGTTCATTATCTCTTTAATATTTAATCCAATCTTGTCAACGACATATACTAGAAGGCTGGGGTATCAACTTCAATCACATCGAAGGTCTATCTTTAAGGGAAAACCAAGGGATACCTCAAGACAGAGGACTAAATTAGCTCAAGAAAGACAGGACAAGGCTAAAGAGAAAAGGCATGACGTGAAAGCATATCACTGACTCTAGCCAGCATTTTTCTGCTCCGAGCCAAATTGGGCTCAAATTCCCGCTCACAAACAAGTACAAGTTATAGATAGGTCAGCAATAAAAACATAAACATATGTAGGTTACAGTATGAAATATTATTGCCAGTATAAAGTGTTTGAACTCCACCTCTTGTGAGGAGAATAGCTATCCTGATAGGGTAATAGTAACAACCGTGTATTTCACCCATTTGGTAACCCAATGAAAATTGCAGATTTATTCTTTTAACATTAGAAAAAAATATTAAAATGTATCCTGCCTAAGGCTAAGGTTAAGTATCTTCCTTCAAGCCTATATTATTTCAGTTTCTGGTAAATTGAGGATTCATTTGGTTACTTGTAAATTATAATTCAAAATTCAGGTGTTTCTGGATGAAATTCAAAATCATGGAGTAAAAAAAACAATACCTGCTATTTGTTTACTTAAGTTTTAGATTTTTGCTTCATTGAATTTTAGTGTTTGTTGTTTGGTTGGATGTTTGGAATCTCAGCTCCTATAGTTGTAAGTCAAATAAGAATCATAAGCTCTTTGAAAAAAGTCATGGAAGAATTCACAACCTCTATGAGTGAAATTTCAATTCAGTAAAATCATGAATCACAAGTATTTATGTAATCAAAAATCTACAAGTACAACAAACCAAACAGTAACGTTTTCCCCAGATCTTGTGTGCAGAACTCAATGATTTGTAATTACATAACCAACCCGATCCATAATTGTTTTGAGCCATAAAATATGAGTTCATTGGTTGTGGGACTAAACCTAAAAAGGAATCAAAAACGTGCATACAATAGGAAAAAAAAAACTAAAACAAAACAAAAACGCAAGCAACAAAGCGCAAATCTAGTTCTTTGACAGCAAACCAAACTGGGAATATTCAGATTGTTGGCAGCGTGCTGAATCCATTTGTGTAAGACCTCTGTGCTGATTGATGAGCCCAAAGCAGCAGAAGAGAACCTCAAATGCAGCTGAGAGCAGATGCACAAGAGGAAGATCTGGCTGGAAGGGAAAGGGCCCTGCCACTGTTGCTTGAATTAATAAAAGGGATACTAGTACTGATTTGTAAGAGAAGGATATATCATTGCTTTTAGTGGGGAAAGCACTATTCTAGGAGTGCAAATGTAAACATATTTAGAGGAAGATGGAAGGTCATGGACTATCATGTGAAAGGAACCTTTCAGAATAAACGTCTTGCAGTACATCCCCAGGGAACATGTCAGTGTTTGGCGACTAATGATTGCTTTTATTGTCTTACATGCAGTGTTTTAAATATCAGATATTAGCGATATATTGATCGGCAAAATTATATACTGGATACCAGATATTGGATGACATATCGCGATCTGATACTAAATATACCGATGAAGAATATACATGTGATTGCCTATATAAACCATATGAAACTATTTAAAACAAGTTTAGGGTCATAAACTCATAAGGAATACTTATTTTTTGTAGAAGCTCCTCAAATGCGTTTGTAGAAGCTCCTCAAATACATCTCATGGCGATATATCGGATACATTCATCTCGGATATAGGCCGATGTATCGGTTACGTGGTGATATATCAGCCCATATCGGTCTAAAACGATATCCGATAAAATTTTGTACTTATCGTACCGGTTTGGATAAAATACCGATATCTTGGCCGATATACCGGTATATCGGCCGAGATTTAAAAAAAAAAGTGCTTACATGCTAATTAAAGACACTTAGGACTATGATAGCAACCAATTTTAGCTTAGAATGTAAGTTTTTGTATCTTATCATCATCATTGAGATCGAGATTCTCTATTTGAACTTTAATCACTCTCTATGTATTATCAGAAACTATAAGGAAGTAAAAAATAGGGTGGAATTAAAATCTCTTGCTCGTGTTAAAGAAGATTGATGATTTTTAGTGCTAACTAGAAGTTCATTAATATTTAAAGCATAGCAAAACAGTGCATTTCTATCTCAACATATGTTTTGCAAAACTCTCGCCCAAAAAGTTACCCAAAAATTAAGCCGTAAGACACTGCACATCTCACATATATAACATATGAAGAAAATATCACTAGGAACCAGATAAGAAAAGGATAAATTTTGGAACATCATATACAAAAACCATCAAATATGAGGAGCAATTTTACAGCACAAAAGCAACAGCAAAATGGGTTACTGATGGAAAGAAAGAGATGGGAGAAATATCTCACCAATCAGATCAATCGTTGTCCCATCTTCCACAGTGACGTCTGTTACACAAGCACCTAAATCCAGGAGTAACTGCACGCTCTCTGCATGTCCATTCAGTGCTGCCATATGAAGCGCTGTGATGCCTCCATCCACCCTTTTGTTAACTATCTTAGATAGACCACTGGTGTTGCAACACAAAGAAGAAAAGGGGATATTAAAACTCAGTATAGAATAAAGAAAAAGGGTGTTAAGGGCTGAGAAGAAATCAGCATACTCCTCATCGAAATCGGATAAAGCAGCCACCCGGGTAGATCTTCGAATAGCATTCCAAAAGTCAGGTAAGCTTGGCACATGATCAGCAAGGAGGAGGCGAATGCATCGAGTGTGACCATTTAAAGCTGCAAAGTGAAGAGCTGTTCCACCATTGAGATAATCTGTTCTGTGGATCTAAAATCCAATGTACAAATATTGTCTGAGAAAAAATTGTGGGAGATATCACTTGTGCTAAGCCACAAGCAATCCAGCTAAAAGTAAAGAGAGGGAACGTACATTAGCTTTGAAAAGCATTAGGATTTGAACAACCTCCCAGTGGCCATATTGGCAAGCTTGCATTAAAGCAGTCTGCAAATGGGAAAAGAAACAATAAATTTCATAATTTACTTTTATTCCTACAATGAATTGAAAGCATATGGAACCTATATTTACCAACAATGATTTCAAGTAGAAACTCCTACACACAGTATGATGAAACTTGACAGGGTATACTTTGACCACCAAGACAAGTGAACAACTCATAACAAATCTTCACATTTTCCCCTTTTGTCAAGCTCTTCCCTAGCAAAGAGAAGTTTGAAAGATGAATCCTGTCCTAAGACCTAAACTTAAGAAGCATGGATGCACGCAAGCGCGCGCGCACACACGCGCGCACACACACACACAATGCAATACAAAACACCAGCACACAACAAATTCTAAAAGAGTACATACAAAACGATATCGATACGGCAAAAAGTATATGCCTTAAATGTATTCGAGATAGACATGGCTTCATCATACATAGCTTCATCATACAAGTGTTGGTACTGCGTAGCCTAAACATTGGGACCAAGAAGGTCAGGATCTTCATCCACCAACTGCCTTCTAGATATATGACCCTTTCTTCTTTAGTTTCTTTAGCCAACTTTTATGTTGGCAGCCACTTTGTAATTTTCTAGTTGATCTTTCGGTAGTGCCTTCTCAACTTAGTGACTTAGTAAAGTTGTTATACATAACAAACTGCATTTTGATTGGGAGAAATACATGAGTAACTATAATGACATAAATGAAAATACATACAGGAAAATTTAAAACTTCGCATTCAAAAAAACTTCCAAGAAGATTAAATGATTGGGTTTTCCCACTAACAAGAAAGCAAATTAAATAATAATGGAAGGAATAACCTCACCTGTCCTCTGAAATTTCTCGGATTAATATCAACGCCTGACTCAAGCAAGAGAGAGACAATCTGAAGATACAAATCAGAGCATAAAAATTGATAATCACAAATTAAGCACTAAATTGGGATCATTACATAATCAAATCAATAGGATGAACAATCTAATTACCTCATGGTGGCCTTGCGCTGAAGAGTAATGAAGAGGAGAATTCCGAACACCAAAAGTCGAATACCGGGCAAGCCTGGGATTGTATTCCAATAGAGCTTTGGCTTCTTGAAGGTCTCCATCTCTTGCAGCAGAGACCAGCCTTTCGCCAGAAGCCGAGCAACCAAAGGAATCGCCCATGAGGCTTAAGAATCTCATTTTATTCCAGAAAAGAAAATAAACTTCAAAGTCTTCCAACTCCACCTCAAGAGAAGAACAATGCTAATGACTAGAGATAGACCAAAAAAATTGGAGAGATGGAGAAGCTTGCCCAAGATACTCAAGAAACCCACGTTCTCAAAAACATAAATACATCAAACTAATCTGCCCACCGACAAAAAGTCCCCTTCCTCTCCCCAAATGAAGAAGAATCCAATCGAAAATTCCAAATTTATGTCCAAAACTCCAATTGGAGAGAAGCAAGTAGATTGTATTCACTACCAGAAGCAAGCCCCTAAAGACTTTCAAACAAAATTTTACCCAAATTCTCAACGGAAGGACCAATAATACCCTTTTTGAACAAACAAACTCAAATTTTCACCAGAGAGAGCTGAAAGCAGATGACCCATATCGAAATCTATCACAATTCTACAGAATCTCCAATACACATCTCTCAAAATGCCAGCTTTTAACAATTGGCCCAATGCCCAGAACGGATTTAGGACTGAGGAATCATCTTCTGGGGAGTTCAGGACTACCGCGGGGGAGGGAGACAAGAAAGGAGACAGAAGGGCAAACAGAACGGAATATTCTGAGGGGTTTTATGGAGAAGACCAACATGCAAGATTTTTTTAAATATATATAATAATAAGATAATTTAAAGAGGGTTAAAAAATTTTTTAAAGAAACAGTAAGGGAGGATTTTGACTTGATTCTTTCATTGAGAGGCCTAACGAGCAGGCCTGCAGAAAAAAAGAGCTGCCTCCATGATCGTGAGGAAGCCATCACCACCGTGAGTAAAATGTCTGGTGATGTTTTATTTCCCTTTCTCTGTGAGTCCTCTACAAAAGAAGAGTTTGTGTAAGCCTTCCTTTCGCACGTGCGTGTTCGAGCGTGTGGGCGTCTATTTTTGTGTACTTTTTATTTTCCTTTTCTCTGGGGAGAAAATGTTCAGGCCTAATCGAAGGGGTGCAAAAGAATACAGATATATCTGATTTGATTTGAAGATAGATATTGAGATATTGATCTGATAGATGTTTTGTTCAATGTATCTCTAAAGTGTCCCTATTGTGCACTTCTAGCTCATTGTACATAATTATTTCATTAAGAAAGAATGAATGCCATGTGCTATATATGTATGCATTTTGTTTTTACATTATTCTATTAGTTAATTTCTGGAAAACTCTTCTCATGCATCATGACAAGTGGGATTCGTTATCCCTTACGATCAAATCATAATTAAGAAAAAAAAACTCAGTTTTATAATTTTATTCGCTTCAGTCACTTTTTTTAAACTAATCACGTGCTCTTACGTGTCAAGCGTAGAAGCACTTCTCAATAGTGAAAAACACAAATTCTCTGCAGTAATCGCTTCGAAAAAAGCGGACCGTTTTGAAAAAAACGGACAACTGGTTTATAGAGGACAGTAGTCCTCACAAAAAAAAAAACTTTTTTTGAAGGCCACAATCCTCACAAAGTGCCCTATTTCGATCGCAGTCGTCACAAAAATGCTTATTTCTGAGAACTATGACCACAATCGCAGTTTTTTTTTATTAATACATGTTTCTGAGTTTCGCAATCCAAAAAATTTAATATTTATAAAATTGTGATCATGACCACAGTCTTCTTTATTAGGACTGCTATCATGATCACAGTCCTCAAAAAAAATGTCATATTTCTGAATCTTTATTAGATGTTCACAATCTTCTTTATTAGTACTGCGATCATAATCGTAGCTCAAACAAAATGTCTTATTTTTTAGTCTTTATTAAAGAACTGCAATCATAGGCGTAGTCATCACAGAAGACTGTGATTATGAGTAGTAGTCCTCGTATCAGCATCGTCATCATCAACAGACTCTTGTTCACTGACAATCAATTCATGCTCAGTGTTTTCCAAATCTAAAAAACGCATTGATCACAAACATAAAACAAAATTTATCGCGAGCACGAACAAACGAGATATGTAAAAGGTCGATCCTAAAAAAAAAATTGGTCCAGAGACTCTGACCCCTTAGATCCCGAGCCTGACCGTGCAAGTCGACCTGCGCATTACTCTGCGTCAGAGTCAGGATTGAAAGGAGAGCAACATCAGGAACGATAGGAGAGGGTAAAAGAGAAAATGAAAATATATAAAGAAAGTAGAGAGGAATCAATTTTGCAGACATGAATCAGGCTGTAGCGAAAAAAAATTATGAAGTTTCTAATTATGAAACAAAACAGGTGGCTATAGCGAAGTTTTCCTTATGATAATGAAATTGAAAATAACTTATTTTGATGTTAGTTAAAATGAGTAATAATATAATAATATATTTAATTGATCTGTAATCGTATCTACCCCCCTCATATCAGTATCAGATTAGAGTTGAATCGTATAAGATCATCCAGTTGTGGATGCTTTACAAATTTGAAAGATTCATTTATCGATATAATTCAAACTCTAGTCTTTTTTCCCATGCAATAATGCATGGGTTCAAAACAAATATGAGTTATATCTCAAGTAAGTGTGTAATTCAGCCAGGCCTCTCTCTCTCTCTCTCTCTCTCTCTCTCTCTCTGTTTTCAGACGTCATGGCCTACGCTTAAATCTCAGACCTCACGTATTAATCCAGACTATAATTTAGAGAAGTAAAAAAACGATAATTTAGAAAAAGATAATTTCATGAAAAGCAAATTTGACATTCATTTCTAAAGCTAATTTTTATTATTTAAAGACCAAATAAGACTACATCCTCGTAAAGATCGCTCCTCTAAATTGTAGAATAATCCTTCTCAGGTCTCAAAAGCATACATTTTCAATTCGTCCTGAGGGTATCTATTTTAATTAAGATTTTCTGATCAAAATATTAGTTTTTTCCCCTTTATTCTTATGTTTTGTCTTGGGTCTCATAATTGTAAAATAACAGCATGGTCACTAAACCAATCAGTCTTGAAAGATGTTATTTCTCTGTCAACACTTATCACTGGTCACATAACAAATTAAAAATCCAAAAATTATCTGATGATAAATTAAAATATCTTTATAAAAATTACATAAATTGCATGATGGTGTTTTTTTGTCAGTCTGGATCACAGACTAAAATTATATCTATTTACTTTTTTATTAAAACATAGTTCATAACCTGATGTAAGCAGAATTTGAAGTCAGACCTCTTATCGACTACAAAAAAGTTATCACTATGCTACATTGACATTTGCATACTAAATTTTACATAAAATTAAATAGAAATTTTTTTTTGTTACTATGCTACATTGTAACCAATATACTACATTGACACTACATTAATTTTTCTATAGAGATTTCCGAGTAAAATAGTGAAAAACCTTTTGTATAAACATTTATGAATAGCCCAATAATGCATGAGTTTAATCACAAATTTCCTTTTAATACTCTTTTGAGTCCAATTTGGATTTATCACGGATCAGACAGGTTTAAGCAGCTAATGGAGACAGTGTCTTTGGACATATTTTATGTGTGTATCAATTATTGTGGGTGGTCTTTTGATTGTGACATTGTCTTTTCTTTTTCCATTTTTCTATTTAAATTTGGTTTGCCAATAAAATTAATCTCATTTTGAAGAGCTTCAACTTTGCGTTCTTGTTTGGAGACAGTTGCTCAATTCTCAGAAAGAATCTTTCTCAAGGTGAGAAAACAAATATTAGTTTCGTGTGCAGTTTATTCATTCACATTTTTTTTCCCTTTCTTTCTCCCTCACCAGTAACCTTGGGTTCCTCCAGCTTCTTTATACTCGATTTGTTCGCAGTTTAGTGCTTAAAGAAAAAGTTTTATTTTTCTCTTTTTGTTTATTGTTCTTTTGTGTGTTGTGCCTGAGATGCAAATAGAAATTGAACTTTAAGACCCTTGTTCACGACAAACAAACATTACTATTGTATTACAATGACGCTTGTTGCAGGTAAAAAAATATCTTGCTTGGTCTTCTAAAAGTATCATTGTTTAAATTCACAACCTAATTGATTTTCGTTTAGGTACACTGGTTTTTAGTTCATGTCCATGTACATATCAATGAAGTATCAATAATGTATAACATACTAACATTACTTTAATAAGAAGAGATAATATTAAGACTCATCTGAGTCATCTCTACTTAGTTAAACTATTTTTAAATGTAATTAAAATTTGTTGATTTTGTATGATATCTTGTTTTATCAGGCTTTTTTAGTTACTCTTGTAACAAGCTTTGACTCAATGCTATCAAACCAGGTGGCCTTAGAGCAATAAACGTAGAACACACTCTTACAGACTTAATTACTCAAGTTTTTTTTTTCTCTGAAAAAAATTCAAATTTGATTGCTACTTTAACTTTAAAAATTTAAACTACTTTTAAGCTAAGCTAATCGTATCCTTCTCTCTTAGAATTTGGGTGCTGTTTAATTGCTTGCAAATTCCAACACTACAATAAGCTCCGGTGCATTTTCCAAACTTGAGATAAAGATTAAGGGTGACGAGAATAACTTTTGTGTGTGTGTATCTGTGTGTGTAGAGAGAGAGAGATAAACTTGTGTCATTTCGGAAGGATCTGAGCCCGAATCTTTTTCACTTGAATATAATTATACATCATCCGAATACAAGATCGATTTTGTTAGAGTTGATCTATATTATTTCAAGTATCTATAAATAAAAAATCAAGTATTTTAAATACGTTTTGCCCTTGCATCAAGTAGGAAAAAAATGAACGATTTAAATAGTGAGTTGGTTAGTTTAACGATGTGGAACATTTGAAACCTAACAAAAATTAGTTTATAGGCGTTTTAAATATTTAGATCATGATCAAATAGCCGGATCGAGAATTTATAGGTCTAAATGTAGGCTGTCTAAAAATCATTAAAAACTAAGCCTCAGACGCAAGCCTCATATCAAACGTGAGGTCACGTTTCAACCCAAATGCGGACCTTGCGTTCTTTATCAAATGCGGAGGTTACGCTTCAAACCCAGACGCGGACCTCAGTCTGTCCAGCTTCCAGCTGAATAAGCGGATCTCGCGTCCAATTGCAAACGGGAATCTCAACAAGAGTCACGTTCCAACCTCAAACCGGACTTCATCAACAACACGACGCGAGGTCGCGTTCTGTGCCAAACGCGATAGCCGTGCTGCTCTTCAATACGCGGACCTCGGGTCGCATTTTAATATCAAAACGCAAGCGTGCGTAGCTTCGCATTTCAACTTCAATGCAAACCCGTGAGCTCCGCATTCTAGCACAGGCACGAACATATGAGTTCCGTGTCTCAACATCAGAGCGAGGTCCGCGTCCACATAATGGGAAATAACTTTTCTCTCCACATAAATTTGGTCAGTTACACCCTATTTTCTCTCCACATAATGGGGAATAACTTTTCATTATGGAGAGATTTAAGGGGTTGGTTACACCCCCCTCATTATGGAGAGATTTAAGGAGTTGGTTACACCCCAAAATCCTCTATAAATAGTTATGCATAGCTAAAGGGAAAGGGGATGTTCTGGAGGAGGAACCCAAAAGGTTATAGGTCAGAGGAGGAGAATTCCCAAAAAGGCATACTTGATGCTTAATATTTGAAGTTGGATAGCTATAAAAGGCTGAAACTTAAGCACAAAACTATTGAAGGAGAATACTCTTTATAAACTTGATGAGTTCAAGTTCTATAATCTTTTTGAGATTTTAGCCACTGATTAAGATTTTATACTTTACTAGTGTGCTTCCAATGAGAGCAAGAAGCTCTGAAAATCAAGCTTCCGTTTCGGCTCGTCAACGGAGGACAAGAATCACTCTCCACCGCTATACAAAGAACCCAAGTTTAAATAAAGAGAAGATCTGGATATTCTTCCTCTTTGTAATCAGATTATTGATCTGTGGTAATTTTCTTTACAATCAAATAAAGATTTTACAAGCCTTCAATATTTTTGAGAAACACTAAAGATATAGATCTAATCAACTCACTATTTAGGCCATCTGTTTTTCTCCTAGTTGATGCATGGGCAAAAAATATTTAAAATACTTGATTTTTAGTTTATAAATATTTGAAATTATATAGATCAACTTCAACGAAGTAGATCTTGTATTTGAATGCCAGATGTTAATATTTGAGTGGTAAGAATTTGAGCTCGAATCCTTTCACAACTACACAAGTCTATTTATAGAGAGAGAGAATTATGTTCTTCAATTAAAAAGACTTATGTGCCCCTTCAATAGTACAAGTTTATATAACTTTCATTTTCTTTTTACAAAATACTAAATTGTCCAGTAGACACCGGTCTTAGCCAATGAAACAAATGAACAAATAAATGTTACTACGGGTGACAATTTCATGTGACCCGACACTCTGAGTCGAACTCATACTTGAAATTAGCAGCATACACATTGTTAACAAACATATGATCATGTCATGTAAATACTACAAAAAAAACTTGCACGGTGGCAATATGATTGTTAAGAATAGCATTAGAATTAGAATTATGTAACACAAATTGTATTAGAATCAAATGTTTAAGATACTTGTTTAAGCCCATTCCCCAAGTTTGCATGTTGATGTATAATTTATTTTGGCTTTCTATTCAAGCTGCATGTGATCTAAACTTATTTCTTTTGTCCTGGGTGTTGCCGTCAAAGTTCTTCATCAAACCTGTTTGGTTAAGGGTGGAAGTGAGGAAGTGAGGAATTGAGGAAGTAGTAATAATTCCCTTTGGAACTTGGGAATTGGTTAGTAAGTTTTCCGGTGTTTGGATGTTGTTGGGAAGTGTGGTTTGAAAAATATTTTGTCTTTTTCGGTGTTTGGATGGTAATGTGAAAGTGGAAGTGGAAAAGTTGACCATAAAGTTGACCGTAAAATAATATTAAAATAAAAATAATTAAGAAAAATAAAAAAATAAACTGTAATTATAATGCAAGTGAGATTTATATGGTCAAAAAATTAACTGTTTTGTGCTACAATTTATTACAAATGAGTTTTACATGACCACAAAATTAACTGTAGCACTCTAGAAGTGAGAAAATGGTTGTGTAAAAGAGAAAAGATAAAAGGAAAAGAGGTTTTCTTATTTTCCTTTTCCGGTATTTGGATAGATAGGAAAGTGAGCAATTATACTTCCCTATTTCCTTACTTCCGCCCACTTCCTTGCAACCAAACAGCCCCAAATTTGCGTCGTGTGCATGCATGCAAAAATTTCCATATTTGGATGCATCCAAATAATACACGCTGTTGTATATTCACAATATTTGACTTCTGATCGCGAGTCCATCACTGGTCCCTTCATCTGTGCCTCATGCAATCAGATCTTCCTCTCTTATCGAGGGTACCTCCTCCGATCACCGGTTCCTTCTCCTCGCCAGCCACCATGTTGTCTGGTTCTTTGATAACTTTTTTTTTTCGTTCGGCTGTCTTTTCGTCGACTAATTTGTCACTATCAGTCGTCTTTCAATGGATTTTTCACTATTGGTTGTCTTTTTGTCAACGGATTTGTCACTATTGGTCGCCTCTTCTTTGACGGTTTGTCACTGTTGGTCGTCTCTTCTTCGACAGATCTGTCACTAACGACCGTCTCTTCTTCAACGGATTTGCCATTGGCTTTTTTCATCAACAAATTTCGCATTATTGATTGGTGTTTGCCTTACGACATGTGAAAGAGACGCAGGCCAAGCTTTCGAAGGTGCTTCATATCGATCATAATCTTTCATTCTCCTTCTTTGGAAGATACTCTTAATTATTCAACATCTTCTTCTCGTCATTCACACCTATCCAAACTCTTGATGTTTCATCTATCGTGGGCTTGTGATGGGGTGTTCAAGACATAAGTTTTTGATGATTAGGCTTCAAAGAGCATCACGAGGGGTCAACATCAATTTCTTTCAGATTTTTATGCAAACATTTAGCAGATTTTCTTTAGATTTTCTTTTTCTTTCATCTAAACTCATAAATTTTCATTTATCATGAGTTTCCGAGGGGTGTTAAGAATAGTATTAAAATTAGGATTATGGACTAAGGTTTTCTTATCACGTAATTGTAATGCTTATATATTCGAGTTTTATCCTCATCAATAATAATTCAATTAAATTCTTTCTCAATTCAAGTTTCAATAACTTTATTATCTAATGATTTATTTGAATCCTGCCCTAGCTTTGAGATTATTAATAATATTGAATCCGAGAATCTGAATCTAAATCTGACAAAAGAGTAAATTCAAGTTTTTTGAGATCTTAGTTTTGTTAATGGGTTTGGGATTCTCAAGGAGATCTTCTCAATTTATAATAAATCTACAAGTGGTTCTTGTTGAATCTCACTTGAATCAGAGCCATTGTCAGCCATACTCACACCTTAATTTTTGAGATTTGGTTCATGTGTGTGAGCCATACACGCATATTATAAGAGAGTTAATCCCGTTTTGACACGTGGATTAGATATTGGATTTTAGGAGTATAAAATTTTAAAGTTTTTGGACTTTCTATAATATTATAAGAAGGCCAATTTCACATGTCAATCGAGATTGGCCTTCTTATAATATGTGTGTAGCTCACGTATATGAACCAAATCGTAACTTTTGTCGGATTAAAATATTCTACACTGAGATTTTAAATAACTTTTTACTTTTGGCTATACAGAGGGTGAAAAACAACCACGAAATCATTTTTGTTTCAAGTTCTAAATGTAATAAGTTTTATTGTTGTAAATCAACTTTAAAACTCTGAAAATCTCTCGTGTTTATGAATTCCCTCTCCCTTTTGCAAGCTAGATGCCCCTTGTGATTTCAATATTTTTTGACATAGACACATGATGGATTAGTTGTGGGTGATAGATCCAAGAAAAAACTGAACATCACCAAACCTTGATCTCAGAGTCCTCTCTCTATCTCTCTCTGTCTACTCTCTCTCTCTCTTTCTCTACTACAAAGACCTTGTCTTCAAACTAAACAAAAAGTTGGACAAATCAAATCATTAATGAGAGGGTTGACACGACTCTTTGTTCAGATTCGACTTTTCTGACTGCACAAAGTTGTGATTTGAACGTATCTAACATTCCGACAGGAAATTTAGCACAAAAGGCAGTGGAGAAAATTGCCTCCTGATTTCTTGAGACATTTTGCAATCTATTCACATGCAAGGTGATGATTAAGTGATAATTAAGTTAGTTTGAAATTAGTTTTTACGTAAGCTTTCCTAGATTAAAAGGATTGTCTCCAATCTTCATCCTTCACATTATAAATTTACTATTTGGCATTAAACACAATCTATGTTAAGATCAAAAGTATTGCTTCTAATTTTGCCTTCAGATGAACTTACTAGTTATTATTGGACATGTTTGATAGACTCAATCCTAAAGATTCAACTCTTGGTTTACATTTTTTTCTGATGAGTTTTGAAATGTAAATTGTTAAAGCATATTTGATTGTCAATTATGGATTGAAGTTCAAGATTGCTATTTAAAAAAAAAAATTGTTTTGGATTAGAGTAAGCAAAATGTTTATTGTTCTACAAACACTGTATTATATATTGCACTATATATTATTAGACCATCATGTTGTCCCATTATTATTAGCTTAGATAAAGATGGTATTGATAGTTTTTTCTAATATGAAGTATCTTTCCATACTATAAGATAATTTTTTGCCGCAAGTGCCAGTGTATCAGAGTGGTAAAGTCTTTTTGCAATGGGTAAAAAGTCTGGGGTATAAATACCGCTTGCACTAGAATGCAGTCTATTTTTCAGAAAAGAAAAAGAATATTTTTGGCCTGGAAATTATTAATTTGTGATAAATTTAGTGTCACATTCAAAAAATCTTTTTCTATCATAATGTAAAGAATTTCTACATTTTGTAAAACAAGTGCAATCCAATAGATTTTCAATCCAAACAAAACCTAGTGGATTTTCATCCCATTAAACAATCATTGATTTTACGGTAATAAGTAACAACAAGAAACCTATATCCAAGTTTGACGATCATAAACATCTAACTTTAGATCTGACACTGTTCAAATTAGAATAATTGTGCTTAAAAAACTTTAGAAATCATGACTTTTAAGTACACTATTATACAACAATGCATGCATGAAAGAACTTTGTAAAGAAATTATTAAATGATGGAGATCATAATTATGAATTAATTATTATATTATTTATTTATTATTTTATTAGGTGTTATTTAATTTTAGATAATTAGAGTTTCTTCTTTATCAAATTTTGTTTAGTTTTTTACTTTTTGTTTGATGCTAATCTATAAATATGCCTTTTTGTTTTCATTGTGGGAGAGAATTGTTTTATAAAAATACAGATTATTAGAGTTCCTCTCTCTAATTACTCTTTTTTCTCTCTCTCTAAATTCTTTTCTATCCCTTTAAATTCTCTCTTTTTCTCTTCTCTCTTTTCTTTCTCTCTCGAGTTCTACATCAATTGGTATCAGAGCCTTATTCGTTTTCTCTGCCTAAAATCCATTTTTTTTATTTCTTCCACCAACCAGAAACCCTAGATCTAGATCTTCCTCTCCTTTCTCCTTCTTCTTTTCTCCCAAATTTTATATTTCTTAGATTTTGAAAAGAAAAAAAAAACTGAAACCCTATCTAAACCCACACCCACTTTCATCCTCACCAACTACCCCTGTTCTGCCACGGGTCACAACAATTTCGCCGATCTCCTCATGCATCATAAATCTGGGCAACGATGCCTCCGCGATCTTGCTGAGTGCCCAGAACTCCTCCCCGAGTCACTCAACCTCGCCGATAACACCACCACTACCTCCTTCCATCTCTGCCTTTGCCACCAATGCCTTCACCAACCCAATTGACGTCGTCAGCTCCTCCAACCCCTCTTCTTCTTCTCGACTTCGATAGTGAACCCAACACTGACATTAGCCGCCCACCACCTCCTTCTTCTTTGACTTCAACAAGCCCTTCAACTTCGGCGTCATCATTAATCCATCATTGCACCGCCGCCGGAAGCCGCGACCCATTCGTGACCTCGTGTGAGTAATTCTTCGGGTTTCGATCCCCTTAGACTCGGACCCGAACTATGAAGAATTGGACCCCGATTCGTTTGGGTATCAGATTTGACCTAATCCGCTGCTCAGTTCCGAACCGCCAATTTCAACATCGACCTAACCCGACCTGCGCCTGTAGGACCCGACCTAATTTGTGCCTGCAGCATCTACAGACTCGTTATCACCTATTTTTTGTCGAGGTCGACTCTCACCGCCACTGGTTAGTCCTTCCTCGGCCATCCATCATTGCCGAGTCGTCTCTTGAGATTATGTTGCTTAAAGTTCAATAATAAATTTTTCTAAATTGATTATTGTGCTTTTAAAATTAATTGTTTGACTCTTAATTAAACTAACAAAATATTTTAGTTTATTTTTGTGTTTGTTTTCTTGCTTATTTCATTCGTAGAAAAATTCATAAGTTCAAAAAAAATATTTTAGATTTCATAATTTCTTTTCTTTCCGTCCCATATTTTTTTATAACACCTTTACGTAATTTTTCATTAAATTTTTACTCTTATTATGTGCACCCTAGTTTAGTTTATTTTTCTCATTATTTAATATAATTTGAGTAAATTTTAACATTATTTTGTCTTCTCTTTTTCATCATAATTGTTAAACAACTTGAAGAATTTTTTGCTATCTTAGAAGGCCATCAAATCAAATCTGAGGAATATTAAACATAAATAGACACTAAATTTGATCAAATTACTGTTGTCCTTAAATCACTTATCACAAAATTAGACAATCCCTCTCAGGACTTTGTTCAAAAGTGTTGCAGCTCAGAAAAAGATAAATTAAATCCCAGTTTGAGGCGTTGATGTTACGATGTGAGATTAATGAAGAGCAAAAAAATTTCACGTCTAGGCTTATTAATAGTTTAAGAGTAGATATCAAGCGTGAAGTTAAGATCCACTCACTATATTCCTTAGATGTCACATATAAAAAAGTCTTAGACTATGAGAAATATCTTCGTTCATTTTTAGGCGTGTTCCTTTTACTCCTGATACTCATCCAAGTCGCCCTAGCATCTTTCCTAGGTCTCACCCTAATACCCAACTTGTAAGCACTGCATCACCATCAGGGCCTATTCATAATACCTCTTCCACTAGTTTGGCTAAAACTACAATGCCTGTTTTGTCTAGTGATCACCTTTTTACATACCAAATCGAGTGTCACTATTGTCATGCCCAATGTCATATAACTTCTCATTATTCATAGCGTGCTTTTGTTATTGATTATGAGGATGATAGTTTGCATGAGGTTACTGATAAAATTTTAGTGATGGACCCCTTAAAACCCGATTATAATGAGGACCCTTCTGTGATGTTTGGGGTTAATTTCCCACTTGATGAGAATTATCTTTAAGTGATGAAATGAATTTTGTCCAGCCCAATGATAGTTATTCATGGAAATGCACTAGCATTTTTTTCACAATTTTGTTTCTATAAGCGAAAAATTATGTAAGCTAGTCATTGATGGAGGTAGTTTCATGAATGTAGTTTCTAAGTTCACTCCTTAAGACAGAGTGGCATCCTTGTCCACTTAAGGTAGTTTGGGTAGATAAAATTTTCTTACCTGTTAAGAAATGATGTCTAATAACTCTTAACGTAGGACCCCCAAGGATATCTGCTGTGAGGTATTACTTGTGCATTGCGCTCATGTTTTACTAAGTCATCCTTGGTTGTATGATAATGTTGTGAAATATTAAGATTGTAATAATATATATGAATTCACAAATGATAAGAAAATCATTCTTTTGAGACCTGCAAAGTCAGTCACTCGCACTTGCCCTATAGGTAAGTCATCTGTTACTAATACTCCAATCCAAAGAATCCAAATCTTGACTCACAAATATGTTGAGAAAGAAAGTGTTGAGTTTGGGTTTGTCTTTACCTTAGTAGCTGCAGATAGTTTCATCATGCTTTCTGAGCATTCGTCCACTCATTCCCCTGATGCCTCAAATCTGTTAGATGAGTTTAGGGATACTATGCATGTATGCTTCTACCTCTTATAGACAATAAAGCTATTGATGCTCTTAGTCGTGTTATCATCATTTAGGGATACTATGCATATGTATGTTTCCATTTCTTATAGACAATAAGGTTGTTGATGCTATTAGTCGTGTTATCACCAATTTACACTCCATGCAAAATTCTGTAGTAAGTTTTGAGCACCTTAAGGATGAATACCCTAAATTTTCAGATTTTGTAATCAATTATAAAGAGTCCTTAGATAACTCTAATCCTATACAAGGTGATTTTCTTATTAGGAAGGGGTATCCTTTTAAAGGTATTAAGTTGTATATTCCTTGTACTTTATTTAGAGATTTATTAGTTTGAGAAGTTTGAGAATTACATGTTGGAGGTTTATGTTGGCCCGGAGGCCTTCTTCTCTAGTTTTGATGATGATTAACTCATGTAGTTATGTTTACTAATAATCTTGTGATTTTAGTTTCAGATCTTGTAACAAGATATTAGTTGGTGATTGCTTCAACAAGATGAGTTTTGAAGCCTTCACATGGTGATTCCAGAGCCCGAGTATCAAGATCTTACATAGCTTAGCTCGTGGATCACGGTTTGGATCGAGTCTACTTAAAGATGGAAGATCGTCAAGAAGACTTAGGTATCCTAGTTTAGTTTGAGTTTTAGATCCATTTGTAAAGCATAAAATAGTTGATATGCTCAAGTGCACAACACACACGTTTTATGGTTTTTCGGTTTTTAGTTTAACCGACATTGGTTTTCATGAATAGATTGATCAAAACAAGTTTACTTTGTTTTTATGTATATTAGATGTGCTCTATATACATACATACTTACATGATTTATACAAACTTTGTTTGACATACCTATTCATGTAGTTTTATGTTTTGGTATTTTAACAAAACATATTTTTGGATTTAAAGACAAAAACTATGATATATATGTTTCATGTATATTGGACTTATGTCCATATGCAACATGCTTCAATGTGTTTAAATATCATGTTTTTGTATTTCAATGAGTTTTAGAAAAAATCAGATTTCCTATTGAAAAATTCAAGTTTGACAAAATACATGTTTTGATTTTTGATAAAAATGATAAGACACAAAAATAGCTCAAATTGCTTGATATTTGAGTTAAAATTTTTATTATATGTTTATATATCAATGCAAAATGATAAAACTATTTTTAGGAATTTTTACAAGATTAATGAGATTTATTAGAAATATTTTTAACCCCAGTTTCTGACCCAGAACAGTGGCTGACAGGCCAGGTCGGCCGACCGCACGGTCGACCGAACCAAGGGCCGATCGACCGAGCGGTCGACCGATGTGCACAGCCTTGTGCACGTCTGGCAGACACATGGGCCGGTCGACCGGGCGGTCGACCGGACCAGAGAGCCTTACTCTCTGTATCTGGGCGGTCGACCGGGCGGTGACCGGGCAGTCGACAACGGTCATATTTATGACCGTTGGCGGTCGACCGACCGGTTGACCGCAGGCCTGTCAGGCTGACAGATCAGCCTAACGGCTAGTTTTCTATTTGAGCTATAAATACCCCAATTCTTGGGGGTTTTGGATAAGATTTTTCAGAGCAAAAATTTTCCCATTCTCTGGTTTTAAAAATAAGTTTTCAAAAGTATTTAAAGAACCAAAAGATCAATCTTGTTTGTTTTTAAAGTGTTTTGTTATTTTCAAAGAAAATAGTTTTTGGGAATTGGTTTCTTATTCTTCATTTCTATATCAATTTGGTATTTTCCCAAGAGATTTTCTTTGATCAAAACACTTGTTTTTCCACACTTGAGCTTATCTTCTATCCTATTCTATTAAGATCTTGTTTAGTGGAAAAAAGAAAGAGGTTTGTGGTTGAGACATACCACTTATTGTAAACCCTTGATTTTTTGTGTTGCTCCCTCTTTGGTAGAGGTTGAGGTTGTTGTATTGGGTTGGTGTTTGCTCCCTCTTTGATAGAGGTGGAGATTGTTGTTTACTCCCTCTTGGTGAGGTGGAGTTGGAGTTTGGTTTGTAACCCTCTTCGGTAGAGGTGTTTGTGGTTGTTTGGCTATGGGCCTACCCCTCGGTTGTGAGGCGGTGTTTGAGAGAGGAGTTCGGTACTCCCTTGTTGTACAAATCCTCCTCGGTGGAGGTTCCCTCGGTGGGAGTCCTCGGTGGACAAGATAGTGGATTAGAAATCCTTCTCGGTGAAGGCGAGGACGTAGAGTTAGGGGCTCGAACCTTGAAACATATCTTTGTGTTTGTGTTTGATCCATTGTCTCTCTAACTCTCTCTCCTTTATTTGTGCAAAGCATCATTCATTCATTCATATATTATTGCTTGCATTTGTGCCTTACATTATTCATATTGCCTATATCTTATATGCTTGGTTGTTTGTGTGCCTCACTTGTACTTAACCACAAGAGCTTCATATAGCACCTCAACCCTTATCTAGGGGAATCAAGAGGAGTTAGTCCAGAGCCCTTCATGGGGAATTCGGCTACACTTATTGGTTGTATTAAGTGTGTTACAAAATTTGTTTTAGCTTCCGTATTTAGTTTCTAGATTAGCATAATCACCTATTCACCCCCCTCTAGGTGATTTATAATTGGTATCAGAGCCTCTGCTCCTGATACTTAGGCTTAACATCCTAGGAGTGAGATCCTTGTTTAACTAATCTACCATTTGCATTTGCACATTTGTTTGCTTGCACACATTTAGTTTACACTCATGGATAGCCCTCCTATGTTTGATATTTCTAAACTTGATATTTGGAAGGTCAAGATGAGTTGCTATTTGAAGACCCTAGGCTTGCATGTCTTTCTTGCCGCTACCAAGAAATGCTATCTTGGTAACCGCAATCATATAGGGGCCAATGCACAAGCCCTTGAGGCCATTAGAAGCACGCTTTCAAGAGAACATCTTATGCTTGCTTCTAATCTTGATTCCGCTTTTGCAGTGTGGAACAAGTTGACAACCACAACCATCTCCGAGCTTCAAATGCCTATCCAACAAGAGGAGGAGTCAGTGGAGAATCCGAGTCACAATGCTTCATGATCCAAGGGAATGACTCCCTTGAGGTACAATCGGAAACTCAACTAGATAGTTTTGATTCTAATTCTTCATGTGATGAATTTGTTGATGCCCATACTTTGAATGAAGAACTATCTATTGTGTGAAAAATTAATTGAAAAATATAAGATTTTGAAAAAGAAAAGTCTAGGCCTTAACAATGAAAATAAAAATTTGATTTCTAGACTTGACATTGTTTTGCAAGAGAAAGAGGAGATTTCTAATGAAAGGGATTCATTGAAATCTCAACTTGAACTTATTTTAAAAGAAAATAAAATTTTAAAATCTAAAAATAATTGTGATGATGTGTTAAAGAAAAATGAGTTTTTATCTTCAAAAGTTGATTTTGTTTTAAAAGAAAATGATTCTTTAAAAAGAGAAATTGATTTTATTTCAAAAGAGTTAGAAATTTATTTAAATAAAATTAAATCTTTGAAAAATGATTTAGATGCAAATGTTTGCCATGCTAGGGTAGTATCACACACTTCACCTATTGCATGCCACACTTCTTCTTTGATTGATAATGATATATCCATGCTTAAGAAGAGTGTATTGTTTGGACTCCACTTTGAGCCAATGTGTAGTGGGTCATACACGTTTGGAATCTTTATTTCGAAAGAAACAAGTTCCATCTTTTCATGCACACCCTCCACGGCATACACATGCTCCTCACGGACACCAGCATTACTTGTATGCTCATGTGTACACTTGTACACATTGTGGACGTAAGGGCCACCTTGCTAAATTTTGTTTTGATAGAATACATGATATAAATTTAGCAAATAAATTTGTGGGTTAGAGAAGGTACTAACCCCCATGGACCCAAAAAATTGTGCGTACCAAAGACCACCCCTCTTATTTTTGATGTAGGTGTGGGCTCTCGCATGACGTGAGAGTAGAGGTACCTTGGAGTGGATGCGTTCCGAGCTTCATGAGGACTATTTGAATGCATCACTTTCAAGGGATGTTTGGTGGGAGGACCAGCTTGTTTTGGAGACATAGAGAGGTGCCTTCATCGGTTTTGGTATCAATCTCTAACTCCTTATTTATATTTATGCATGCTTTTCATGTTTATTGTTTATAGCATGTTTTGATTATTATGTTAATGCCATATTTATGAGACCCTTGACATGCATGTATAGCCTTTTGAGACACCCATGTTTAATATGGACTATTATTTTGTGTTCTCATCATTGTTTAGCTATCATGTTTATCATAGGTTTAATAACATGTGAATTTACATAATAATCATGTTTAAAATTTATCATGATGATTTTATCTTGTTTTTGATGCTTCATGATTTGAATATAAGCTTAAATGTTAGCTTTCATTAAGACTAGGTATATACTTGTGCATATAGTGGGCCACAAATAAATCTATATATGTTTGTACTTGAATGCTTATTTGTTCCCATTAGATGTGCTAGTATAGTCTAGTTTTGATGATTCATGCATTTTAAACTTGTATTTTCATTTTGGTTTTGTTTTATGATCATGTGTTTTTCATTTCATGTATATGTCTATTTTGCCAAACTTTAAGATATACATGTATACCCCTTGAGTCATTTGCCTTTCATGCAAATCTATACATATGGACTCAATTGTGTTTAGGGATATGTATGTATACTTTTTGTGCTGACAAATCATACATATACCTTGAAATGAAATTTGTTTTAATGGAAATTTAGTTTATCATGTTCTCCATGTTTCCATGTATTTATGTTTAACTTCATGTATATGTCCATTTTATCCAAATTATTGTTATACATATACATCCTTTTGAGCCACGTGCCTTCATGCATATATCTTTGTGGACTCGTTGTGTTTGGATATGTATGTATACTTTAATTTGTATAGGACATACATATACCTTGAAGATTAAATAGTTTGATGAATTTCATGTTTTCGTGTTTTAAGGAATATTGAGCTTAATTGCCAATTTTCATGATTATATGTTTCACATAACACTTGCACACTCACCTCTTTTATAATGTTTCTCATGATTGTGTTTTCATGAGTATATATGAGCTTAATGGATTTTGAGTGTTTTAGTGCCATGTGGATTTCATACTTCATGAAAAATAATTTTGTTTTATTCCTTACTTGAAGGATTTCGTACTAGTTTACAAATTTTTCATATAACTAGTTACGGTATTCTTCATATGGTAGAGTTTTTCAAACAAACCTTATTTTTCAAATCTATTTTTTTTGAAAACCCCTACCATCTATGGGCGGTTGGTTGGGAGACCATGCCTTGTGTATGCTTTACACTGAAAATCTTTTAAACATAAGCATGTGTTGGGAGATTAGGAATATGAAATATACTTTGATATTATTGTTGTTTCAATTGGTATCATTGGATTCTTTCAATTGGTATCAATTTGACCTTTCTTGTATACTCATATATGTTTGTATGTATGTATGTTTTTCAATTCCAATAGTATCAATTTCGATTGGTATTAAACTTTTCATACATATATATGTTTTATTTGTACTTATTATATCACTATATCTTTAAGCACAAAATTTTGTGTTTATGCTAAACTTGAGTTTCAATTTTGTTTCAATTGATTCAATTTTCAATTGATATCTTATTTCGAGCCTACGCATTGTTTTAGTTGGTATTTCATAAAGGGGGAGAAAAATTGATTTTGTATTTCAATTAGTATTTTGTTTCCACTCCCACACTTTATGATTAGAAATTTGATGTTTATTTTAAGCATATGATATCACAATCAAAATTGTTTATATGGCTTAAAAAGAAAAATACCCTTTTTTTTTTATATCAAGATGTTTAATTGAATGTTTTAATTTGGTTTCTCAAAATTTTGTTTAAAGATAAATACAAAAGTTTTGATTTGTATTGCCTATATGTAAGGAGAGCTTAACATCTCTTCTACATATAGATTTATGTTGAGTGTATCTTGTATTGAGGAGCTTAATATCTCTTCTTTATGTGGTACACGTGTGTAGGGGGAGCTTCACATCTCCTCTTATGCATTGCATAGTGTACGTTATGTGAATTAGGGCTTGTCATCCCTCCTTCATGTAATGTATCTATGTAGGAAAGCTTCACATCTTCCTCTTCATGAATGTATATAGCATATACCATTTATTTATTGATCTATATTTACTTTCAATTGGTATCTTAATTGATTGTCACCCCTATATTGATATTTTTTGTTTTAGACAAAAAGGGGGAGAAAAATTTATTGATTTGGTTTTAGTTTTTACCCCTTTATTAATGATTGACAAAAAGGAGGAGAATTATTTGAGAAGTTTTTTATATGCATAGTTATGTTTTTACATATATTAAGTTTAATTGGTATCTAGATGTTTTAATTGGTATCTAGAGCATGTTTATTTATTTTTGAAAATTTCATTGGTATCAAGAACATGTTTTATTATTTTATGCATATTATGCATTCATGTTTAAGAGCTACATTGCATATTTATTTGTTTATTTACTATGCATGAGTTAAGGGGGAGCTTCCTTGAAGCTTGACTTTAATCCATGCATATATAACTCCATGAGTTTTGTCATCATCAAAAAGGGGGAGATTGTGGGCCCGGGGGCCTTCCTCTCTAGTTTTGATGATGATTAACTCATGTAGTTATGTTTACTAATAATCTTGTGATTTTAGTTTCAGATCTTGTAACAAGATATTAGTTGGTGATTGCTTCAACAAGATGAGTTTTGAAGCCTTCACATGGTGATTCCAGAGCCCGAGCATCAAGATCTTACATAGCCTAGCTCGTGGATCACGGTTTGGATCGAGTCTACTTGAAGATGGAAGATCGTCAAGAAGACTTAGGTATCCTAGTTTAGTTTGAGTTTTAGATCCATTTATAAAGCTTAGAATAGTTGATATGCTCAAGTGCACAACACACACGTTTTATAGTTTTTCGGTTTTTAGTTTAACCGACATTGATTTTCATGAATAGATTGATCAAAACAAGTTTACTTTATTTTTATGTATATTAAATATGCTCTATATACATACATGCTTACATGACTTATACAAACTTTATTTGACATACCTATTCATGTAGTTTTATGTTTTGGTATTTTTAACAAAACATATTTTTGGATTTAAAGACAAAAACTATGATATATATGTTTCATGTATATTAGACTTATGTCCATATGCAACATGCTTCAATGTGTTTAAATATCATGTTTTTGTATTTCAATAAGTTTTAGAAAAAATCAGATTTCCTATTGAAAAATCCAAGTTTGACAAAATACATGTTTTGGTTTTTGATAAAAATGATAAGACACAAAAATAGTTCAAATTGCTTGATATTTGAGTTGAAATTTTTATCATATGTTTATATATCAATGCAAAATGATAAAACTATTTTTAGGGATTTTTACAAGATTAATGAGATTTATTAGAAATATTTTTAACCCCAGTTTCTGACCCAGAACAGTGGCTGACAGGCCAGTTCGGCCGACCGCACGATCGACCGAACCAAAGGCCGGTCGACCGACGTGCACAGCCTTGTGCACGTCTGGCAGACACATGGGCCGGTCGACCGGGCGGTCGACCGGACCAGAGAGCCTTGCTCTCTGTATCCGGGCGGTCGACCGGGAAGTCCCAACGGTCATATTTATGACCGTTGGCGGTCGACCGACCTGTCGACCACAGGCCTGTCAGGCTGACAGATTAGCCTAACGGCTAGTTTTC
Source organism: Agave tequilana (assembly GCA_038442645.1). Taxonomy (NCBI): domain Eukaryota; kingdom Viridiplantae; phylum Streptophyta; class Magnoliopsida; order Asparagales; family Asparagaceae; genus Agave; species Agave tequilana. Next base: position 34,467 of record JAVJIF010022457.1, read on the forward strand.
TATTTGGGCTATAAATACCCCAATTCTTGGGGGTTTTGGATAAGATTTTTCAGAGCAAAAATTTCCCCATTCTCTGGTTTTAAAAATAAGTTTTCAAAAGTGTTTAAAGAGCTAAAAGATCAATCTTGTTTGTTTTTAAAGTGTTTTGTTATTTTCAAAGAAAATAGGTTTTTGGGAATTGATTTCTTGTTCTTCATTTCTATATCAATTTGGTATTTTCCCAAGAGATTTTCTTTGATCAAAACACTTATTATTCCACACTTGAGCTTATCTTCTATCCTATTCTATTAGGATCTTGTTTAGTGGAAAAAGGAAAGAGGTTTGTGGTTGAGACATACCACTTATTGTAAACCCTTGATTTCTTGTGTTTCTCCCTCTTTGGTAGAGGTTGAGATTGTTGTATTGGGTTGGTGTTTGCTCCCTCTTTGATAGAGGTGGAGATTATTGTTTACTCCCTCTTGGTGAGGTGGAGTTGGAGTTTGGTTGGTAACCCTCTTCGGTAGAGGTGTTTGTGGTTGTTTGGCTACGGGCCTACCCCTCGGTTGTGAGGCGGTGTTTGAGAGAGGAGTTCGGTACTCCCTTGTTGTACAAATCCTCCTCGGTGGAGGTTCCCTCGGTGGGAGTCCTCGGTGGACAAGATAGTGGATTAGAAATCCTTCTCGGTGAAGGCGGGGACGTAGAGTTAGGGGCTCGAACCTCGAAACATATCTTTGTGTTTGCGTTTGATCCATTGTCTCTCTAACTCTCTCTCCTTTATTTGTGCAAAGCATCATTCATTCATTCATATCTTATTGCTTGCATTTGTGCCTTGCATTATTCATATTGCCTATATCTTATATGCTTGGTTGTTTGTGTGCCTCACTTGTACTTAACCACAAGAGCTTCATATAGCACCTCAACCCTTATATAGGGGAATCAAGAGTAGTTAGTTCAGAGCCCTTCACGGGAAATTCTGCTATACTTGTTAGTTGTATTAAGTGTGTTGTAAAATTTATTTTAGCTTCCGCATTTAGTTTCTAGATTAGCATAATCACCTATTCACCCCCCCTCTACGTGATTTACAGTTTAGTTAACATTTTGGTCAAGATAAAACCATTGCTTTGATAAAGGATAGGTTTTATTGGACTTTGTTGAAAAGATATGCTGCGCGCATTTAATTTCTAATGTCGCACTTGTTACTTAGGTAAGTCTACAAAACAAAACATTGATTTGTATACATTCCTTTCTATTTCACATACCTCTTTGGAGAGATCTTAGTATTGACTTTGTCTTAGAATTGCTCAAAGCTGTGTGAAAATATGTTTCTATTTTTGTAGTTGTGAATAGATGTTTTAAAATGGCTCACTTCATTCTTTGTTCTCGAAGAACTGATGCTTCACATATGACTAAACTGTTTTAAGGAGATTGTTAGGTTACATGACCTTTCAACCACGATTATGTCGATAGGAATGTTAAATATGTTAGCTACTTTTGAAAACCCTTTGAAAGTTGTTTGAGACTATATTAAAGCATTCTTCTGCTTTTCACCCTCAGGCTGATTGTCAAACTGAAGTTGTTAACCATAGTTTAGATGGTTTGCTTTGATGTTTAGTTGGAGGAAAGCCAGAAAATTGGGACTTCTTTTGTCACATGCTGAGTTTGCGTATAATAATTCTGTAATAGGTCGAAATAGGTAAGAATTCCTTTGAGATTGTACTTGGTCTCTCTCCCTGCCACCTATTGATATTTTTCTTTTACCTAATTATTATCACATGTCTGATCATACCTAGTTTTTACTTAACATATCCATACATTGCACACTGAGATTAGACGAAAAATTATTTTGAGTAATGATATTTATAAACTTGTTGTTGATGCACATCGTAGGCATAGAAAATTTAATGAAGGTGGTTCACATTTGTCCTGAACGATATTCTAAACATGATGTTAAAAAGTTACATGCCCGGCCTTGTCCTATTCTTCGTAGGCTTAGATTAAATGCTAATTTAATTGATTTGCCGTCGAATATGTATATTAATTTAGTTTCAATGTGGCAGATTTATTTTCTTACTGAAGCACATTCAAGCCTCTAATTTTGTCTTATTCTATTTTTGCAGGCACATATTCACTCCGGTTCCTCGTGCTCCTTACACTGCTTTAAAATTGCCAAATTAGATTCTTAATGTCTTGAATGATGAGTTTGTTACTTCATATTTTGATGATTATCGTCGCTTCTTTGTTCGATGGAAAGATAGTCTTTTACTAATGACACTTAGATTGCTAAAGAAGTATTCCATTGCTTTGATCTTGGCCTCTTGGAGGGCAATTTATACTTTATCTCGTCGAGGACAAGTTTTTTTAAACTAGGGGAAATTATGGGTATCATAATTAGGAATTAATTATTATGTTATTTATTTATTATTTTATTGTGTATTGTTTAATTTTGAGTAATTAGAGTTTCTTGTTTATCAAATTTTATTAGTTTTATAGGTTGTATTAAATTCTTATTTATAAATAGGCCTCTTTGTTTTCATTGTGGAAGACACTTATTTATGAAAATATATATTATCAGACTTCCTCTCAATCTAATTACTCTCCTTTTCTCTCTCAAAATTCCTCTCTATCTTTCTCTAAATTCTCTCTTCTTCTCTTCTCTTTCTCTCTCAAGTTCTACATTATATTTTGACGAAAGTCATGATTATAATTAACTATTTAGTATGAAATACAAAATTTTACTTTTTTTTTGCGGGGAATGAAAATAATAATAATTATCTAGAAGAAAGATACATGCGAAGAACTTCAACTAAATGACATACTTTTCAAATTTCTGTCTTAAATAGATTAAGTATCTATACTAACAAAAAAGAAAGAGAGAGATAGAAGTTTATTTACAAAATTAGGCTACTTTTCTTGACACCTCCTTAAATTTTCATTATTTTCTCAAAAAATCTCCCTCAACTTAAGAAATCAGAAAGCATCATCCCCAGGTATCCACTTCACAGGCAACACATCCCAAAAAACCATTTTGAACTTTCAATTAAGTATCAAAAAACTACTATGAACTATTAGTTGAGTATCAAAAAACTACTTTGAACTACTTAAAAGTATCAAAACTAGATTTATTAAGTTGAGGGAGGTTTTTTGGAAAATCATGAAAGTTTAAGGGCGTATTAGAAAATTTAATCATAAAATTAAGGAAAAATTAAGGTCTAGATTTGATTTTGAATTTAGATGTTTTATGACTCAATCTTGAGTCATGAGTGATTAAGAATAGCTCCATATAAGCAAGTTGAGTGAACATGAAGGATATAAATAAAAAATTAGTCCCCATCTATAAGTGAAAGTTTTTAGGTTAGGGAGATCTCAGTTCATATCTGTGTTTTCACTTGCTGGTCTTCCTGACATAACCCACCCGTTGTTGTAACAAAATTGGTATTAGAACCTACATACTAGCCTATTTCTGACCTAAATGAAGGACAGGTTGGATCAAATGGTTGTAGTCGTAAGTGTTGGAAGTAGAACACTTTATTATATGAGCGGATATTGACACCCAGCAAATTGATTAACAGACTCAACAGATTATTACAAGAGTGTCATTAATTTTTTAGACATTTTTACCTGCAACTCCGTTTGTCATATCTGATCAAGCCTCCTTCCCCTACCACCGAGAGACTGTGTGCCCCTGAGTTAAGTCTGTTGGCATCTTCTATCTCCTCCCAAGAAACTCAAACCCACATGACCAGCAACACCAACACCACTGCTCCCCCTGATGGGATGCCTGAACACTATGAAACAAAAGGATCACGAGTGAGCTTTTAGCTTCAAACTTGTATATATACGGGGAGAGAGAAGGAAAACTATGCTCATCTAAAATTTGAAGCTAAATTTCTTTTAGACCTATTTAGAATAGTTTCAAATCTTTGGTTTGTAGATCGACGTCAATTGATGACTACCGATGGAGACCACAATGAACGAGACATTGCTATATTAATTGTTAATATTTTCGAACCAATAAGACGAGGTCAATAGGCCAGTGATCTAAATTAGCTTCAAGTTTGGTCCTGACATTAATCTTTGTGGTTGTGACGACAAAGACTAAAACGGATGCATGCATCGAGACTCAGTGACACACGGTCCTCGATGCTCTATTCGGATTTGTTAATTAATTTGGTGGGTGTCAATATCTGCTCTTATCTCTTATCTATTTATTATCTATATGTAATGTTTAAAAATTTTAAATTATAGAATTATATTCTGATTATCGATTAGGCCCAAGGTATATTTAATATGATCCTTTTGTATTGAGAAAAAAAATCTTTTTTTCATGCTACTTATACTATTCTGTCATAAATTTGTGTAAAACCTTCAAACAAACCATGCAATTAATAGCACACGTCAGAGGAACACAAGCCAACAAACCCAATGGACCAGAAATGGGGGAAAGATGAGGGAAGCCAGACTCGTCGAGAGTTATACGTGATTGATGATGACGATGACGACGACGTTCCAATCTGGCATTTTTTGCTTGGGGAAGAGAGAGACAACAATGCTGTGGAGAGCACTGAGCTCTCTCTTTCCTTGTCCATGACATGAAATTTTTAGTTTATTCATACTAGATGGTGACAGCGCCCGGACTGGCATCGAGCGGGGCACTATAAAATATAAAACAAATATATTTTTTTTGAGTTTTTTTTTTTTTTTCATATGATGAACTTCATCTTTTATGCTTATGAAAATACTTCTCAAATCTTCATAATATCAGAATTATTTTTCAAATTCTTTCAAATTTTTTAAATTATCTCAATCGATCAAAATTAATCCAATACCCCCAAACTCTCCCTCTCTCTTTCTCTCTTGTTTCTCTCATCTCTCTCCCTCTCTCTTTCTGAGACGTTGGAGGTGGAGGAGGCGATGCGGAAGAGGAGGCACCGGCAGAAGAGTTAAGGAGGAGGAGGCGCTGGAGGTGAATCTGAGGGCAAAGATATTTTTAAAATTTCATATTTCGTAAAAGATAATTTGGGAATAATTTTAAAAATATGAAAAAGGTGAGGGAGTAGATATGATATTATGTAGATTCAGGAAGTAATTTGAATATTTGAAAGAATTTGGAAAGTAATTTTGATATTTTGAAGATTTGGGTAGTATTTTTGAAATTATGAAAGATTTGGAGATTACACCCTTTTTTTTTTGAAATTTTACATGTTTTAATTTAGTTTAGATTAGTTTATTAAGAAGATCAGATTGAACTTAGTAGAATGTCCAACTCAAATTAACTTTTGAAATAATTAATTTTTTTTCATGGAAAAGAGTTTTAAACCTAAAATTCAAGGAATTAAGGTCATATGATGTTTGATTTATGCATTTACTCGTAACACATCTAAATTAAATTCCAAACTTCAAAATAGATGGAACAAAAACAGGAGAGGACATAAATTTAAAATAGATGTATGATGGCACATTATCTTTTTGCTCATAGATTGTTGTTGAGAAAATAAATAGTCGTTGAATATTGTTCAGTTTGCGAATGTTTTTTTAAATTCATTTTAATTAACGCGTAACTAATTTTTGAATAGAAAATATTAGAGATTATGTGATGGAAAAGAGAAAATGATGCTTAATCAATGGAGAAAATAATTTAGTTTAGAAAATCACGTACTTTTGTAGGAGGAAACTTTCTATGTTAGCAAATTATATTTTCACTTTATTTTTTCTGAAAGTCCACTCTTTCAGTTACCATCTATAATAAACATAATTAGAGTACAATAACTAAATTAAGTGTGAATTTAAACTTTTAACCACGATAGCCTGCTATTTTTTCGCTTGTAGGTACAGGAAAGATCTATTAATTTGGTAATGTGCACAAAATTAGGGGAGGCAAATATGGGATCTCCAAAATTTGGTAATGTGAACAATTTAGACTAATTAAGACAATTTTATATGAGTTTTTATAATATGATATCATTCATGATTTGATCTTATTAAATGCTAATCTAACATTGATTGACTATTTTTATTTAAAAAACATCAATAATAATTTTTAAAATAACTGTTATTGGTTATTAGTTATATATTTTTCATAGTAATATAATATTATATACTATAATAAGAAATTAAACAATAGTTAAAAATAAAATAAATATTCAATATGAAATCAAAGTTTAATTATAAATAATGAATTTACACAATTATTACTAATACTGTCATAACACTATTTATTATTTTATCATATAAATATTCTAAATAAACTGAAATTGAGTTAATATTGTTGCTGGCTTATTTTTCTAATTACTTTTATTTATCACAACATTACTATGAACATTTCATAGTGAATAAAGAATAATTACTTAATACAATTATTAAAAAAAGTTAATTACTATTTAGTTAAAATTTGTTGGAAATAAATATAATTTAATTATTATTAATTATTTTTAAATTTAATAATTAAAATATTATTATTAGTAGCTATTAGTAATTACAATAATGACTAAGGTAGATTAATTGGATGTAGAGAGAAAATATGGGGAATCTAAGTTCAAATAAAAAAGCCCACAAGTTTTTATATGGACTTTTTTCATAGTTCAATTGTTCCAAATGTAGATATTTGGATTAAAAAGTTGGAATTGAAAAGTCCACCGCAAGTTCATGTCCTTATGACCAATAATATTAGATTTTAAAATTCAAATCTCAGCCCCAAATCAATAACAGTAGATTTCAAAATTTATATCTCAATTTCAAACGAATAACAACAAATTTTAAAATCCTAAAAGTTTTCCAAGTCCAACTCGGAAATCCCGAACCAGTACCATCTCCTAATTAAGTTTTCCCAAGGTCGGTCGCCTGCGGGAGGTGCCCCTATAGACATCCCCCCTGCCTCCATCCTAGGGATGGCTATCGAGGCGGGTCGACCCGTTTCGATCCACCCTGCTTCGTCATGTGCGACTCGTCTGAGTCGCACAGGACGAATACGAGTATAACCCGTATTCTCCCCGTTTCGGGGCGGTCAGACGAATCGACTTATCTCGTTTAAACGGGGCGGGTCAGATTCGTCCAGTGACAAATCACGGAACGAATCGGGTCGGGAAAATTTTTTCTGAACCCATATATATATATATATGAAAATTTTCAAATTAGAAACTTTCTCATAATAAGCTTCGTGAGAAAACCATATAAAAGAAATTTTATGGATGATCCGAACCGTTCATCATGATCTACATACTCTAATTAGACTACTAATAAAAAATCACGCAATTCTAACTTTTTTTACCGATGCATCAAGTGACATCTTTATTCTACGGTGAATATAATATATGTTTTGTAACCACTTGTTGTATGGGTAAAATTGTTCGGACTCACGTGATTTTTAATTGATAGTCTAAATAAAGTATATAAATCAAGATGAACGGTTCGAATCATCTACATAAAAGCTCCTATATACTTTTCTCGCGGTCTTCGTGTGAGAAAGTTTGACTACTCTATATATATATATATATATATATATATATATATATATATATATATATATATATATATATATATATATATATATATATATATATATATATAGTGAGTTGATCCCCTAAGAACGGTTCTCACGAATTCATGTGAGAACTTTCACGTGGGCCGTCGGATCTGAAAGAGATCTAGTTTTATTTGATTTGATCTATCAGATCCGACGACCCACGTGAAAGTTCTCACAGAAATCCGTGAGAACCGTTCTTAGAGGATCAGCTCCCTATATAGTGAGTTGATCCCCTAAGAACGGTTCTCACGAATTCATGTGAGAACTTTCACGTGGGCCGTCGGATCTGAAAGAGATCTAGTTTTATTTGATTTGATCTATCAGATCCGACGACCCACGTGAAAGTTCTCACAGAAATCCGTGAGAACCGTTCTTAGAGGATCAGCTCCCTATATAGTGAGTTGATCCCCTAAGAACGGTTCTCACGAATTCATGTGAGAACTTTCACGTGGGCCGTCGGATCTGAAAGAGATCTAGTTTTATTTGATTTGATCTATCAGATCCGACGACCCACGTGAAAGTTCTCACAGAAATCCGTGAGAACCGTTCTTAGAGGATCAGCTCCCTATATAGTGAGTTGATCCCCTAAGAACGGTTCTCACGAATTCATGTGAGAACTTTCACGTGGGCCGTCGGATCTGAAAGAGATCTAGTTTTATTTGATTTGATCTATCAGATCCGACGACCCACGTGAAAGTTCTCACAGAAATCCGTGAGTTGATCCCCTAAGAACGGTTCTCACGAATTCATGTGAGAACTTTCACGTGGGCCGTCGGATCTGAAAGAGATCTAGTTTTATTTGATTTGATCTATCAGATCCGACGACCCACGTGAAAGTTCTCACAGAAATCCGTGAGAACCGTTCTTAGAGGATCAGCTCCCTATATAGTGAGTTGATCCCCTAAGAACGGTTCTCACGAATTCATGTGAGAACTTTCACGTGGGCCGTCGGATCTGAAAGAGATCTAGTTTTATTTGATTTGATCTATCAGATCCGACGACCCACGTGAAAGTTCTCACAGAAATCCGTGAGAACCGTTCTTAAAGGATCAGCTCCCTATATAGTGAGTTGATCCCCTAAGAACGGTTCTCACGAATTCATGTGAGAACTTTCACGTGGGCCGTCGGATCTGAAAGAGATCTAGTTTTATTTGATTTGATCTATCAGATCCGACGACCCACGTGAAAGTTCTCACAGAAATCCGTGAGAACCGTTCTTAGAGGATCAGCTCCCTATATAGTGAGTTGATCCCCTAAGAACGGTTCTCACGAATTCATGTGAGAACTTTCACGTGGGCCGTCGGATCTGAAAGAGATCTAGTTTTATTTGATTTGATCTATCAGATCCGACGACCCACGTGAAAGTTCTCACAGAAATCCGTGAGAACCGTTCTTAGAGGATCAGCTCCCTATATAGTGAGTTGATCCCCTAAGAACGGTTCTCACGAATTCATGTGAGAACTTTCACGTGGGCCGTCGGATCTGAAAGAGATCTAGTTTTATTTGATTTGATCTATCAGATCCGACGACCCACGTGAAAGTTCTCACAGAAATCCGTGAGAACCGTTCTTAGAGGATCAGCTCCCTATATAGTGAGTTGATCCCCTAAGAACGGTTCTCACGAATTCATGTGAGAACTTTCACGTGGGCCGTCGGATCTGAAAGAGATCTAGTTTTATTTGATTTGATCTATCAGATCCGACGACCCACGTGAAAGTTCTCACAGAAATCCGTGAGAACCGTTCTTAGAGGATCAGCTCCCTATATAGTGAGTTGATCCCCTAAGAACGGTTCTCACGAATTCATGTGAGAACTTTCACGTGGGCCGTCGGATCTGAAAAAGATCTAGTTTTATTTGATTTGATCTATCAGATCCGACGACCCACGTGAAAGTTCTCACAGAAATCCGTGAGAACCGTTCTTAGAGGATCAGCTCCCTATATAGTGAGTTGATCCCCTAAGAACGGTTCTCACGAATTCATGTGAGAACTTTCACGTGGGCCGTCGGATCTGAAAGAGATCTAGTTTTATTTGATTTGATCTATCAGATCCGACGACCCACGTGAAAGTTCTCACAGAAATCCGTGAGAACCGTTCTTAGAGGATCAGCTCCCTATATAGTGAGTTGATCCCCTAAGAACGGTTCTCACGAATTCATGTGAGAACTTTCACGTGGGCCGTCGGATCTGAAAGAGATCTAGTTTTATTTGATTTGATCTATCAGATCCGACGACCCACGTGAAAGTTCTCACAAAAATCCGTGAGAACCGTTCTTAGAGGATCAGCTCCCTATATATATATATATATATATATATATATATATATATATATATATATATATATATATATATATATAGTGAGTTGATCCCCTAAGAACGGTTCTCACGAATTCATGTGAGAACTTTCACGTGGGCCGTCGAATCTGATAGAGATCTATTTTTATTTGATTTGATCTATCAGATCCAACGACCCACGTGAAAGTTCTCACAAAAATCCGTTAGAACCGTTCTTAGAGGATCAGCTCCCTATATCATTATATATATATATAAAGCCCTATATCATTATATAGCTATGAGAGAGAAAAAATTAGATAGAGACTCGTATCTTATTTTTTTATTTTTTGAACCCTCAAAATTTAAATAATAATAATAATAAAAGACGAGACGGGTTGGACCCGTCTCGACGAATCTGGGTAACGAATCGGGTCAAAACACTCAATTCATCTCCCCGTTCTCTGATGTCTCGTTGGATTCGTTACGTGACAGGGTGAACCCGTCTAGTAACGAATTCGTTGGCCAACGGGACGAATCGGGTCGATTTGTCCCGATTCGTACCGTTTAGCCATCCCTGCTCCATCCCTCATACTAGACTTTTTACTCATACAAAGTTAAATGCGTAAAATTTTGACGTTTAGTGTTGTGCCTTTTGTTGTAATTAATGTTAACAATACTTGTAACTAAAATATTTTATTATTAGATCTCATTAACACATGAGAAATAACAATACAAAAGATAAAAATAGACTGGGTGCGATCATACCAGCACTAATTCACTCCATCCCATCAAAACTTCACAATTTCTCTAAAATGAAAGATAAAAATAAACTAGAATGATTTAAGAGAATTGTGTGTACTTTTGAGATGAGACGGGACAGATTCTCTATTTATCATAGTAGGCATGCCATGTCAACAATAACGGTCTAGTGGTTAGTTGCCAATCTCCTTTTATGACACACTTAAAACTAAATTTTACCATTATAATTTTAAATTTTTACTATACATTATGATTTTTGTTCTAAAACATATACATGTTTGAATTTCTGTGATGTACATATCTAGTAACCACATTTGTTCTATTGTAAAAAGAATTGTTAGTTTGAACCTATTTGATGCATAGGAAAAAATATATTAGTAACTCATTATTTTTCATTTATATGCATTTTAGAACCTAAAGGTTTATCTGAATGATACAAAATTTGAACTACGATGGAGAAACAAGGTTTTAAGTACACTGAAAAAAAAAACTCCTTCTATGACTACTGATCTCCCATTTCCTCATGTTAAGAAGGCTTTGCTTGTCAAGAAGCATCTTGTTGCTCAAGAACTACAAGAAATGTCTAGCTAGTATCTTTGTGCCGACTCCATTTATTGATACTTGTGATTTTTCTCAAAAAAAGATACTTAGGACAAAATTATGTGACATTATGTAGGTTTTGAAAAAAAAAATTTAACCTTGGACTCTTATTTTTTTCAATTAACTTAGAAAAAAACTTAATTACAAATTTATTTTCACCTTAGTCTCAATTCACTTCAGTATAAATTGATTCCTACCGGTCACCACTTCTTTATATATTTTCATCTCCTTTTTTACCCTTCCATGTTGCTCTTTATGTTACTCTCCTCTAAACCCGAGATAGAGTAATTTGCAGATCAACATGCGTAGTTAGGTCGCCATGAGGGTTGGAATGGTGGTGGGGAGTGTTAGATCTAAATTTATTCCATACAAGATCTACATATACTGTAAGCCTCTTTATCATGATCAAAGGGAAGGAGGTTTTTAGGCATACCTGATTCCATTACGAAGAGGATGCCGAAGGTTGCACGATCTCGAGGACGCCGGGTTGAAGGAGAGGATTCTTCTCTCCGCCACCAAGTTCTCTTCTTTATCCTTAGAGGAGATGAGAGGCCTCTAAGAGAGAGATGATTATTCTTGTTGGTGGAGAGGGAACCCTACTCATGGTATATATAGCATCAAGAAACCCTAGTTCAACTCATCATAGATCTAGGCCCTTGATTTATAACACGAGTTCCACACGTGTAGATGAGTCCCACATTCTAATTTAAATACACTCATGGCTAAGTGTAATTGAAAACGTGTCTAGACCCAAACCATTTAGGTTTGATCAATTCTTTATTGGGTCAAACAACATAGGTTAAGTAGGCGGGTGCAAATATCCAATTGACTTGATTAGGCCCAAAATAAACTAGACTTTAAAACTAATAAGTCTAACAATCTCCCACTTGGGCCAAGCAAGTCATACTGAATAGATATTATGCATAACTTTATGACGTCAATACTTTAACCGCCGACAAATCACGTTTCAAAACAATCTGGTCCATTAAGAGTCCTGCCATCGAACATGGCGATCGTTACCTTCTGTATAATCGAGGTAAGACCTTCCACATCACAAGTTTCAGAACCCCTAACGACATAGATCAAATGTGGACGTGTGGCATGGAAATGTCCTCTGATCAAATAAGGTACAATTCCAACTGGTTTCCACTTTATGACTCCAACGAGTCTAGCCTTATGACTCCAACGAGTCTCACTTTATGACTCCAACGAGTCTAACTGCTAATTCTACAAACTCAAATGCGCAAAAGTAAACTTTAGGAAAAGCAGTTATAAATTTATCAGAATCAACAAATATCCATAAAGTGCACTTAGAAATAATGTCTGTTACATAAAATTATCCACTCCAACAAAATCAGGATATCATAATGACTAGTCATCCCCATATGAGTAATATGCTCTAAGAATACTTAAGGTGAAAGTCCTTTATTGAGTGAATCTGTAATGTTAAGAATAGTGTCATCACTATCAACAGACAAAATATGATTCCGAACTTTATCATTGATGACAAGAAACTTAATGTCGATATGCTTCGACTTTACTGAACTCTTGTCACTATTGTAGTAGAGCTCTATAGCTCTTATTATCATAGTGTAGCTGTAATGGCCTCTCGACTAAATCCACCATCTTCCTACAATAAGGAAAATGTAAAATAAAGTGGACTTCCTATTGTCGATACATCCAGCATAATCTGAATCTGTGTATCCAATCAGCTGCAACTGATCAGATTTCATGTAGTCTTTTATTGATATCGCATAACCTTCTTGACAGTCTTCCAGAGATCAATCCCATGATTGATCAAGTTTCTGTCAAGTTTCTCAATGGTATATGCTATTCTGGATGGGTACAAACTTGAGCACATATCAGACATCCAACCGCCAATGCATATGGAATGTCTTTCATTTGCTCTTTCCGTAGATCATTCTTGGGACATTAGAGTAGACTTAACTTATCTCCCTTGGAGCAATTCTTCATGCCATATCTATCTAGCACCTTATCGATATAGGCCTTTTGTGATAAACCTAATATTCCACGTGTCCTGTCACGTTGAATCTGGATGCCTATCACAAAAGAAGCGTTTTCAAGATCTTTCATCTCAAAGTTCTTTGAGAGAAGACTCTTAGTGTCAAGTAAAAGAATCATATCGTTACTTGCTAGTAGAATGTCATCCACATATAGCACAAGAAATATAAGTCTACTCTCTTTAAATTTATGGTAAATACATTGATCAACTATATTTTTCTTAAAATCAAAAATCGGATATTACTTGATTAAATTTCAAATACCATTGACAGAATGTTTGCTTTAAACCATAAATGAATTTCTTTATTTGCAAACCAAATATTATGAAACCTTCACTTTAAAACTTTCTGGTTGCACCATACAGATTTCCTTCTCAATGCTACCATTAAGAAAGGCAATCTTAACATCCATTTGGTATAACTCCAGGTCAAAGTGAGCCACCAGTGTCATAATAATCCTAAAAGAATGCTTGATGAAAACTAGGGAGAAAGTCTCCTTATAGTCAATGTCCTCTTTTTGAATGGATCCCTTTGTGACAAGATGTGCCTTATACCTTTCGACATTGCCTTTCGAATCCCGCTCGGTTTTGAATACTCATTTATAACCAATCGGTTTCTTTCCTTCAGACAACTCTACTAAATCCCAAACATCATTGTCCTTTATGGATTTTAACTCATCTTTCATGGCATTTGACCACTTACTGGAGTGAATGTTGAGTTTGGCCTCATTTAAGGATGCGGGGTCATCCTCTAACCTTATGTCAAACTCATGCTATTGGAGATAAACTATATATAGTCATTTGCAATGACTGATCTCCTCTCCCTAGTTGATCTCCTAGGCACTTGTGATTGAGAATTTTCAGTTTCTACCTCACCAGCATGATCTACTTCAGGATGAACTGTATATGTATCTTGTAAGGATGCAACTGTATTTTCATCTTGAAGTGGAACAACTAGTTTATCATTTGGAACAATTATCATGGGTATAACAATATGTTCTTTCTTAAATATGAAATCTTTATGTAGTTGACTCCCACTGTTCTGAATATTCTCAAAAAAAATTTAGCAATCCGTCTTTATGTTCTTAGTGGAGGGACAATAAAACTTAAAGCCTTTATACCTCTCAGAATACCTTACGAATAAACAGCTAACTGTCCTTGAGTCCAACTTCTTCTCATATGGTATATATGACCGAGCTTCCACTGGACAACTCCAAACATATAGATGCCTAATACTGAGAGATTTCCCAGTCCGTAACTCATACGGGGTTTTAGTTACTGTTTTGCAAGGTATTCTATTAAGGAGGTGACAACCATTTTTAAGGCTTCACTATATAATGACTTTGGTAGAATAGTGTGAGCTATCATACTCCCAACCATATCCTTTAATGTGTGATTTTATCTCTCAGCAATACCATTTTGACGAGGTGTCCCTGATATGGTGTACTAAGCGAGAATACCACTCTTTCAGAAATTGACAAATGGTTCTGGACATTTACCTGATTCGTTATATCTGTCATAGTACTCACCACCATGATCAGATCTAACGGCTTTAAACATGTCCAATGATTGAGATTTCTCATGGAACAAGTACAGGTACCTATAACGAGAGTAATTGTCTGTAAAAGTGATGAAATATTCATGGTCATTCCAAGAAGCTGTAGGGAATGGACCACAAATGTCTGTATACACCAAATTAAGACACTTGAACTTCGTCTAGTACCAAACTTTCTAATGTTTCTTTAATTAATTTTCGCTTAGTGCCTATGCTATTCACATATAAAGATTCAGTATAAAAAGCATGAAGTTTCAATTTATATAGCCATCAATCAGAATTCTAGTACCAACAACTTTAGATTTAGAAAGTAGACTAAGCATTTCATTATCAAGAGTGACAGTAAAACTAGATCTGTCTAACAAATGAAATAGAAATATGATTCCGCCTAAAAGGACGATACATATAAAGTCTCATCCAAATCTAAAACCAAAAACCAGAATCTAATTTAAGCCTACAAACTCCAATAGCTTTAATTGCAACTTTATTTCCATCACCCATGCATACGTATCGCTCAGCTGGGCTGGGCCTCCTTTGGGTTTGGAAGTTCCGCATTGAATCACTTATGTGAATTATCTATTCATAATTTATAAAGTGGCACTAAAGCTAAATTAATCTCAGAACAAACATAAATATGAGATATACCCGCTAAATAGCCATTTCTGATACTTTATGTATTCCTACTTGAGGTGGCTTACTTTCTTACAGAAGAAGCATGCAATGATCTTAGGCTACTTTTTCTGCACTTTTGCCACTTATGATCACCACTGTAGTGGTGTTTATGTTCCTCCTTTTAGTTTTAGTTTTTTTTTCTTTTCTTACTAGAAGTTTACCCTGGATGCTAAGTGAGCAATGACTTTATCGGGCATAGCACTTCTAATAGTTATAGGAATAGTGTACTTTATGACCATTAGATACCTCTTGTAAGATCTCTCCCACTTACCATAATTTACCTTTTTTTACTGAACTTTTATTAGTGATAGTAGAGATCCATCAATCTTTAAGGTGTACTCTAGGTGCATGAATTCAAGAACGATCATTTACGTGGTCTTACCACTTCTTAAAGTTTGTACCATTCAATTTAAACTACATAAGTGTACAATTTCTCATCAGTTTAACATAAACATTGCATTTAATAAAATTCTACTGTAATAGCCACAAAAAATTAATTTCAAAAAATGCAACCAGTTTAACCGATAGAGCTGCCGGTTAAACTTTCAGAACAAGTTGTGTCTCTATATGCCAACACTGTACTGGCCCAATATAGATATCCTAAAGTCTAGGTCCTATGTAAGAGAACAGCCTTCCTTTGGGCCGACTGTCACTTTATAGGATTGGTCCTAAAGTTTAAGTAATCTATATTAGCCATATAATATATGTAATGACCCGGCCATAATGACAACCTTCCTTTGGGCCGATTGCCACACGCATGGGCCACACAAATTTATGCATCTATATTTTTGTTCCGCCATCGGACTAGTTGATGAGGGTAATGCATTATGGGCCAATAGTGTGACAACCTTCCTTTGGGCCGATTACCACACATCAAGGTTCTCCCACTTGCATTACCCACATCAAGTATCCGAAGCCGTACATAATTCGGCCAAACAATAGTCTTCCTTTGGGCCGGCTATTATCCGCATGAACTACATACGCAATTAAATAAGCTCTTTTATAAATTCTTTAGCTTGAACATGAATATATCTTTATCTGTGTGTTATTAACTGTAGTACACAATAATATTCATCATGCTAGACAATATAAGCAATATATAAATATTAATGAAGCGGAAGCATGTAAGGGTACACATAACCATGATAAACAAATACTTCAATGCCTTCTTTATGCCAACTAACTACTGTTTTGTCATGCATAGTTCCTGTAATACTGTAGTGCTCGTCAAGAGCTTCGAAACGGCTGTTTACATGCCCAAAACAGAGGTCGTATGAGCCCGTAACGGCTAATTGAAGTTTCTATTGGCAAAATGGGTCTGCAGTGCTTATCGGGTCTGAATCAGACCCGACCCGCAATGGTTAACTTATGGGTTTCCTTATAGTTCGGTTTAAATAAACTGAATAAAACCCAATTAGCTTAATGTGAGATTGATTGAGATTAGGTTTCTTTATTTGAGTAGAATTCTATCCAAAATATCCTTAATAGGCTAGAATTATATCTCAATCATAATACCCAAATCAATCTCAACAATCCCAATTGAAATTAAATATGAATTAATTAGTAGTAGGTTTCCTTATTAGAGTAAAATTCAATCTCTATCCGAATCCTAGATAATCTCATAATCTTAATTAATTCATGAAACCCAAAATAATTAACCATTTTTTTTTAATTATTCTTTAAAAAAAAAAAAAACCCTTTTGCCTTACATGTGCATGCATGCATGCAGACATGTGTCTGCATGCATGCAGGCCATGTCAAAATATCTTTTATTATTATTATTATTTATTATTATTATTATTATTATTATTATTATTATTATTTTGGAAATCTCCTTCATGATGCATGCGCTGGTGCTTCCAGCGCATGCATCTAACATCCCCTTTTTTTTTTTTCGTTGCCTAACATGCAGGCGCTTGCTGCATGCAGACAGGGCACACAATTTTTTTTTTTTAAATTCAGAATAACACACAAATCAAATTTTATAAAATTATATACATGTTAAATTTAATAAAATCACTCCTTTTAATCTTTTGATCAACATATGAGACACAAAATATTTATTGAATCAAAGGAGATATTTTTATGATATTTATAGATCGAGATCATAATTTCTGTAAATCCCTATGATCTGATAAAGAGGTGGCTCTGATACCAATTGTTATCTAAATTTATTCCATACAAGATCTACATATACTATAAGCCTCTTTATCATGATCAAAGGGAATGAGGGTTTTTTAGTCATACCTGATTCCATTACGAAGAGGATGCCGAAGGTTGCACGATCTCGAGGACGCCGGTTGAAGGAGAGGATTCTTCTCTCCAGCCACCAAGTTCTCTTCTTTATCCTTAGAGGAGATGAGAGGCCTCTAAGAGAGAGATGATTATTCTTGTTGGTGGATAGGGAACCCTACTCATGGTATATATAGCATCAAGAAACCCTAGTTCAACTCATCATAGATCTAGGCCCTTGATTTATAACACGAGTTCCACACATGTAGATGAGTCCCACATTCTAATTTAAATACACTCATGGCTAAGTTTAATTGAAAACGTGTCTAGACCAAACCATTTAGGTTTGATCAATTCTTTATTGGGTCAAACAACATAGGTTAAGTAGGCGGGTGCAAATATCCAATTGACTTGATTAGGCCCAAAATAAATTAGACTTTAAAACTAATAAGTCTAACATGGAGCCCTATCCCGGTGGTTCGAGGGCGGAGTCCCGGGACCAAATTGGACCAAAGTTTTTTGATATCGATCTTTTGCAATCTCATTTGTTCATATTCGCGATGAGTTCTGTTTGTGTTTATGATCAATATGATATTTAGATCTGGATTGTATTTTAATCTTTACTACTGCCGTTAAAGTTCTCACAAACTCCTTGTATAAATGATTGCGATCTTGAGTTTTTGATTTATTTTCTCTTGATGATGACGACGCTGAAATGTGTGGATTATTTTATATGAGAAATGTGACTCAAGAATTGCGACTCATAATCTGATTTCGATTTTGGAGGAGCTAGAGTTCTAAAGTGAAGTAACACAGTGAGAAAAGAGATGGTCGCAATCCTCATAAAAAAGACTACGACTATGATCACATTCCTTATTATGAGTAGCAATCCTCATAATAAGAACTGGGACCATGATCGCAGTCCTCATAATAAGGACTGCGATAATGCGTGATAGCATTCTTACTATGAGTAGCAGTTCTCATAATAAGGATTGTGACCATGAGAACTGTAACCAAGTAGTTCTCACAAAGTCACAATCGCAGTTGCGGAGCGCTTCAATGTCGAAGTCGCAGTTATGGAACGCTTCAGTCGCGGTTAAATTTAAAAGGAGATATTTTAATCTTTTTTACATTTCATGATTAAAATCTCGCTCGACACGTATTTGTATTTTATTGCCTGCTAAAAAAAAAATGAGGCGCAGATGAAAAAAATGTAATTCAGGTTTTAGCTAATTAAGTTTTAATATAGAAGGTTCGGTCAAAATCTCCCTAAAAATTAATTCACGATATTGTTTTGGCGAGTATTTGAATAGACAGAGAAATATGAAAATTTCTTAAAATTATGAATTTAGAAATTTCAGATTTCATGATCACTCATTTTCTTATTTGACTTGATAACTTTTCAAATTAAACATGAATATTTAGATTCTTTTAAATTCTAATCTCACTTTTAATTCATAAAACACTAAAAGCACCTTAATTTTTTATCAAAACATCCAAATACAGCCTTAACTTGAGGTTAATATACAAATTGTTTGATTTGGTAGTAACAATCTTGGACTTATGAGTCATGGCCTTGGGATGATGACCATGAGTTGGACATGGAAACTTCTATTATTGATTAGATTATTACGGGACAACCCCCAACAAATTCCATTTAGTAATTCAACATATAAACATCTCAAAATTTCTACTTGAGTTCTCTGGTCAACAACTATGTGTCTCAATTCATTTTTTTATTTTTTTTGGATAAGGGTTTCAATTCAAATTGCAATGCTCCTTTTGACAAATGTGAATGGATCACAATTCACCAATAACAAAAAAAAAAAAAAAAATGCAGGCAACAAATTGACAATCACTGACAGGTACAGATTCCACAACATCCAAAGATTTACAAAGGAATCAACCACCTAAAACTTAAATCCAAAAAGAAAGAAAAAAATATTTCCAAGATCTCAACAATTAAGTCTCCACTGCTCACTCCAATGCAGGGCTCCACATTTCCATGTCATTCTCACATCCCCAGTGCTCTACAAATATTTTTAAAAAAAAAGTAAAAAAAAGAAAAAATTGGTCCTGAGCCCCAAAATGTAGAAAAACACTAGGCCTAGAGAGAGCCAAGCCCCTCTTCTGATGGCACAAATTGTGATACAGCCTGAGATTTGAGCCCCATGAGAGAGCCTGAGCTATGCCCTCTCTCTCTCTCTCTCTCTCTCTCTCTCTCTCTCTGAGTGTCACCTACACGCAGAGAGAACAAAGCAAAAGCCCATGAAAAGTTCATCAATGTCGTGTGTAATTTGTTGACGGAAAAAGCCGTGGAATCAGAGACGAGGTTTATTTTATGTGGGTGGAAATTTAATGTTGCATCGATTTTGCTGCAAATGGAGTCTGGGAAGTCAAACAGAAGAGAAGGGGAGTCGAAGCTCTAGAGTTGAAAAATGAGAAATGAGAGATGAGATTACAGATAAAAACAAGATATTTATCCTTTAACAAAGAAACTAATTATTGGGGTTTTAACTTTTTATTACCTTCCATCTCTCTCTTTCATTGCAATCATTTCATTTCATTTATTAATTATCTTTCTATTTGCTGGCTTTCCATTTATTTCTGCCCCCATTAAGGATCCCATCTGCCCTTTCTCTCTCACAATTGACCTGCCGTTCTCTCTCTCCTCCTCCTCTCTCTCCTTCAAGGCCCAACTCAGACTTTTGAATCCCAGCTACATTACCATGAGATTTGGTTATCAGAGACCAAACCCTTTCTGGGTTTTCTTCCTTCTTGTGCTCTGAATCATTGAGCAAACCTCTGGTGAGTCCTCTTTCTCTCTCTCTTCTTTTCTTTTTTTCCTTTATGCCTTTGCTTAGATTTAGTGCAAGCAATGAATTGGGTTCTTCATCAAACCACATCATCAACAAATGAGAATTTGTTCTCTCCAATCCAACTCCCACAACAAACCACCACCAGCAGCAAATCTTGAGAACAAGATCAGCCCAAGTATTCTCCTCATAATAGTAATCCTAGCAGTCATCTTCTTCATCTCTGGCCTCCTCCATCTCTTAGTGAGGTACCTTCTGAGACCCACCAACAGAGAGCCGGAGGACTCAGACAATGTCACGGCCCTCCAGGGCCAACTCCAGCAGCTCTTCCACCTCCATGACTCTGGAGTCGACCAGTCCTTCATCGACACCCTCCCTGTTTTCCTCTACAAGGCCATCATAGGCCTCAAGGACCCGTTCGATTGCGCCGTCTGCCTCTGTGAGTTTCAGGCTGATGACAAGCTGAGGCTTTTGCCAAAGTGCAGCCATGCTTTCCACATTGAGTGCATTGATACCTGGCTCTTGTCCCACTCCACTTGCCCATTGTGCAGGGGGAGCCTACTCCCTGATTTCTCCCCCAGCAACAGCTGCAGCCCTGCGGTTCTTGTTCTTGAATCGGGAAGCGAGAGCTCGAGAGAGATTGGGATTGGTTCTTCTCAAAGAGGGGGTTTTGATCCAAATGCGCAAATGGGTTTTCTGCAAGAGGATGATTTCGGGCCCTCGATCACCGAAAATTCGCAGAAATTGGGGGAAGTTGGGGGTAAAGAGGATGTGGGTTCAGCTCCATTGGATGTTTCAGGACTAAAGTGGTTCAAGTGAAGCTTGGGAAGTTTAGGAGTGCTGACGCTAGTGGCGGTGAAGGAGTAGTACTGGCAATAATAGCAGTTTGGATCAGAGAAGGTGTTTCTCTATGGGATCTTATGAGTATGTGATGAATGAGACCTCGTTTCTTCAGTGGCAATCAAGCCATCGAAGAAGAAACCTAGCCGGTTCAAGAATCCCGGGCACGCAATGTCCGAATGCGATTGCCATTCGAGAAGAGAAGGTTCAAAGTTTTGATTCATCAAGAGATTGCAGTCCAGAGAGGATTGTGGCAGTGCTAGAATCAGCACAAACAAGAGGGAGCTTCTCGATATCGAAGATTTGGCTTCGAACGAAGAAGGACAAGGCAGAGAGTGAAGATAGCTCGAGGCGGGCCTTCTCATTTCGGCTGCCATTGCACCATCATCAGGAGTTAGCAAAGGCAAAGTCCAGCGTAGTCCGAAGACAGTATCAGAGTTTGAGGGTTCAGGGTGGGAGAAGAGTGGGAGTGAGATGGATTTAGATGTGGAGGTTGGAGCTGCAACAATAGTATTGTGAGCATGGGGTCTCAGCTTGAAGAGGCACCATCATTTGCAAGGAGAACACTGCTGTGGATTGTTGGAAGGCAGAACAAAGTTGGGAGCCATAGCTGAATTGAATTGTATCAATTTGTAAGTGCTTTTTTTGGTTTTGGGCTCACATTTGTTTCTTGTTATGCTGAATGTTCTGCAAAAGGGTGGTAGAGTTGTAGTTGAAGATTGGAAACAAAAGAAAAAAAAAATTATTATTTCATTACATAAAACTTTAGAAACTCTCTTGATTGTTGATATCTGTCCTTGTGTTCTCTTTTCCTTATATTTTGGTTAGACATCATTTTTTTTCATTGTATTGTGCATAACATCATTATTATTCTTAAATGTCTTCTGGCCTTAATGATAATATGTATAGTAACAAATTCATTATATGATGACAACTAATTTTTTCAGATTAAATATTTTCTAGTGACAAGTTATTTTTTCTGGAGAAGTTGGTGCCCTCCTACAGCAAGATTCCAACAGGCTTTAAAGTATCATGAATGCTTTGTAACTGATCATCATATTGATCTAATATTTCAAGCAAGAAAGAAACAAACCAAAAAGGTAGCATTCATGAGAATCTTTAAGCTTAGGATGAGCTCTCATACAAACTATGCCCCCAATCCTTTCCTTTATTTGAGGAGGAGTACATGAAGAAATTTCCAGTAATCTTCATTGTCTTTTTCAGTTAGTTCTGTTCTTGTACTCACAAGAAACTCCTCAATTGTAAAAATCTGCTTTTAGCTTTTCAAACCTATTTCTCAAGACATAGTAACAAACAAAAATGCAAGCTCTGCACCTGCTCATGATTTCCTTTTGGCTGCGAACCCTTTCTTTAGTTACATTGGGATATTTATCTAAATAAGAATAGGGTATTGCCATTTATAAAACTTCCATGCTGTTGATGAAATCCAATATTACATGCAAAAAAAAAAAAATTTCCCCCCCAAAAAAAAAAATTACAATGCAACAGTAATAAGTGGAAAAGTTCCACAACAGAGTTTTAAATTCAAATGTTAGCATCCGTTTGCTTGTGGGGTTTGGTTGTTTACCCTCACTGTCACAGATGTGATTCAAGTTGGCAGCAGATTGATTACAGCCTGTTAGCAGTTTTGCTCACTTCGCTCAGTAGTGGTGTGTTGGGACCTTTGAGTTCTTTATGAATGGCTGGGGCTAGAGCCCTTTTTTATGGGCACGGACCCCTTTCTTTCTTTCTTCTTCTTCTTCTTCTTCTTCTTCTTTCTTTTTTTTTTTAATGGTTTTTTCCCCTCACAACCTGGCTCTTCCTATCTTCATGTTGTCTCCATGTATTGTGTTCATTAAACTATTTACTAATTTGGGCCCCTTGAGAAGCAAATTCAAATATTTCTTTCCTTGTTTTTCGGTACCTAACACTGCATTTGTTTAAGGATGTGATAACTAATTAGGATTTCACAATCTTAATTAGGACTAATTAGGATTTTCACAGTCTTAACTAAGGTTCTGTTTGTTTCGTCGCAAACACCGCAAATCGTTAGTCGTAAGACTTCTTTTTCATTTTTTGCTGTTTGTTTCGTTGAAAACACTTGCAAAATGCAACTCTCATTTTCTCACTTGTAATTGCTACAGTTAATTTTGTGGTCATGTAAATCTCATTTTTACACTCATGTTTCCCACTTGCAGTTGCTACAGTTAATTTTGTGGTCATGTAAATTCCACATGTAATACACTTGCAGTTCAAAGCAGTGACTTAATAATCAATATATAATTTATATTATTAAATGTTTAATATTTTTAAATATTTTTAATAGTTGTTCAATTTATTTAATTATTTTATATTTTTAATCTTAGTTTTCTATTATTTTTAATATTATTT